>JAEMON010000004.1:33200994-33211564 GCA_030264115.1 Lygus lineolaris
CCCCCCCCCCCCCCCCCCCCCCCCCAAACCAAAAACAATCAGAGTTGGTAGGTTCTACGATATTGAAATGGAGTCAGAAATTTTCCAGTCATTCGTACTTGTCAGAGAACGGATGAATCTACGATATAAGGGCTTAGTGACGCTAGCAAATTTTCCTCGGACAAATGACGAGAGTCAGTGACAAATCGGCGAGGTCCCCCTTCCCGTCACAGCGACCACCCCACCCCACCCCTCTTCCACAACCCCTTCCCCACAGTGCCTTCATCTCCATCCCTTCCTAACTAAATTACATCTTCAATGATATAAGAGCTCCCTCGACATTCTTCTATTCTCGAAGCTGGGTGGAGGGAGCTTCAACGGACTATGTACTCGAAAATGATCATTTGGGTTATCCATCATTGTCATAGCGTCCAGAAAACAGGCTGGGGAGGAGTTTTCCTTTCTTCGCAGTCACAAATTGAGATTAAGGTCGAAGGAATTATGGTGACGAACAGCCATTTTCTTGAGATTCCCGGAATGTGCTTCTGAATCTCAGCCACAGCAATTTATGCGAGAGGATACTAGGTACGTATGACGTATGATTCCTAGTTGAGTTTTTTTGAACTTCCCTTAACCTTCATACCATTTTCTATCTTCCGAAATGCCTGGAGGAGACGCATTCTCAATAAAAAAAATAACTGAAAATTATCACAAAACTTTTTTTAAATATATAAATCATCGTTTACATCGGTTACATAGCGGTAATCATTAATGGTTAATATAGGTAATATCAAGAGGTACAAAATAATTTATTTTGCACAATGGGTATCCTACCTAGCTATTATCATTATTATTATTAATCGAAAGTTATAAGTTCTTCATAACGAAATGCAGTAACTGATTAAGGTTATGAAACTAAATCTCATCCTCTATTGGTGAAAACAGTAAATAATTCCATTGCAATTTGAATAGGGATTTGGCCTTTGCAGAAATATTTGAGATTCACACAAGTGTTTCAGCTCTTTGTATCGTACAACCCATAACCCCTTGTTGGGAGCAAACGGTTGGTCCTACAGTGCTCCGTATGGTCTCATGCGAAGCTAAAAGTTGGAAACAATTGAAAACCAATACAAAAAAACATACCTCCGAATTTTGAGTACCTATTCAAGCTTCAAAAATGCCATCCCTTAGAGAAGACTGACGGTAACACCAAGCTTCGGGGAACAACAAGACCTGTATGCAAAATTTCATCAATTTTTGTCCATTGGAACTAACCCTCCAATTCACAAGGTCCCCTGGAGGGGACCTCTTTTTAGTTTCGCGTTGTAGATCCCATCGAACAGATGTAACTTTAATTCTTCCTCAAAAACACTGTAGAGACCTTATTGATGCGAAATCAACAGTTAGATAACCTCAAACATCAAGGATAACCACACGGTAAGGTTGCAAAGTAACTTGCGCAGTAGAAAATGTGCTTGTGTCAACACTGGTCAACATTTTAGCAGAAAATGACCAGAAAACGACAGGTTTCACTTTGCTAATGTGTTTTGATGGGTTATTTGGTTGTTTCTCTAAGTGTTGGGAAGGGTTTCGGCTGTTTTTTGTGCAATTCATGTTTATGTGTGGCTTTCAAAGTCGGCGATCCCCTGGGACCTTGAGCAGAAGCCTCTACGAACCTCAATGTTGGTTGTCCCCTGTAGGGGACTTTGGGCGATGTCACTCCACTTCCATAAATGTTTTGGTCCTTCTTACGCAGTATTGTGTGTTGGTCTTTCACATTCTTCTGAAGCTATTATTTGTATTATTCTTGATGAAATTCTATGTTTCTTTCCAATATCATATTATGTGTTCATCTCTATGTGTTGGTGTCATGCGTAGTTCATTCCTGTTCTGCGTTCTGGTATATAATTCAAGAGTTCTCCTCATTTTTCAGAGGTAAGTTGTTGTTTTCTCAAACATTCTGATAATTAGCTATGCCTAAATTTTTGTGTAATATTTTTATCCTGTTGCTGAGTAGATAGTACCAACCTGTTGCGTAAGTACGTGAAACAATGATGTCATGATGACTCCCTACAACAAGAACAATCTCCTTTCATTTTGTTACTTGCAATTTCTATGTTGGGAACACATTTCATATACTGTAGCTTAGAAGGTGGCTATTCGTGGATTCTATTTGTAGATTTTTTCTATTTTCAGAATACCTCTTCATGAAATGGTTACGCTACTAGAGAATGGGTCATCCTGAAGCTGTTCAGAATTATGATGGTCTTCTTATTTGGCATAGACGCTGCTTGTCAAAATGCCTGGCTTCTAAAGAAGTCAGTAAGCCAATTAGAATTGTGATAAAAAAAAAGTGCAAATTTTGTGAAAAAAAAACATACCACGTTCATGTGTGAAGCCTGCCAAGCATTGTTTTTATGATTTTCACAAAATGAACAAGCTGTGACAAAAATGTTCGTTGAAGTACCTACCAATGTTACCATGAGTTTCAATAAAAACTGATGATGCTCAATAAGTTCTTGTATTTATCTCTGCTCACGTGATCCCAAGGTCCCCTGTAGGGGACCATACCATAACTTTAACGCTTTATGAAAAAATTGTTATTTCTGCCAATAATTAGTCTTTCTAGGACACATGGAGTAACAAAAAGCAAAAAGTTTGAATAAAAATTCCCACAAGAGCTATGGGAATTGGAGGGCTGAGCAAAGTGCCGCGGATGGCTCAGGCGGACGGAGGGATTTTTTAAAATTCAATATCCGGATTCTACGTATCTTGAAACGTATAAACATCAAATCTTGAGAAAGGGTTTAATTTTTTCTTTTCGTGAGCGATTCCGAAGGTTCATTATTGAAAATAAAAAAACCATGAATAATGCCAATAGGAGTGTCCTGAGTATTTACCCGAGTTCTGTTACTCGGTGGCGACTTAGCTTGGAACAAACTCTGATTACAGCTTTGCAGTAATGCAGAATTACCATGGTAAGTCAAACGGAATTCACCAAGAGCATAACAAAACCGTTAGCTGCCGAACATGAAGGGCGCTGATTGGGTTCGAGGTGATTGCATCTAAATTTCATGGGCACGTCCGTTTGCCGGAACAAGGGGCTCCGGTGCGTTGGAGGAGTGGCTCTATCAATATTGTAATTGTGATCATTAGAGCGATCCCCGGGAGACCTGTGCTGCGGTCTAGTTCCTTTCAGAGCAATTGGGTTCAGACACATAATGGACCAGTGGTCTGGTGCCCTGGAGCGTTTGAGTGGAGCCTCTTGTGTCGGGTCGATCCTAGTTATACTAGACAATCTCGTAACCGTCGTATTACGTCGGGTGAACAGTCTGATTCTCTCGTAAGCAACAGATGTTGGGATTGACATTGAAAGGAAGTGATGATTGACTGCATTTCCAGCAATTTTTCCTGAATTTGAAATAAAACAATAATAACCAACCAAATAATTATTCGGTAGCTACATATATGCAACGGCGACTGCAGTGGGTACGGATGAGCACGTCAACAGTGGGCATTTACATATGTACCTATTCCTGGTCAACAGTATTTGTCATTGGTTTTGTAATTTAGTGACTTCAAGTGTGAAGCGTAGGTAACTGACGCCTAAATCCAACTCCACTATTTTGCATAAACTAGATCATGTCTCATGTGATAAAAACCTAAAACTACTATTGTGATTGTCGCTGTATATAACATGAACGTCATGAACATTGTTAGCCCGCATAATTAGTTTTTCCTGTTGTTATCATCACCCACTTCAGTTTCAGTTTGGCACCAGCTTTGCATGAAACGAATTGTTCTGCATGAAATCAGGTTTCATCAGAACTCGATTTTGGTACCTATGTTTTGAAACACCAGTCATCCAAATTATCCAAACGGATGTCATTTCTCACTAAATTTACCTAGGTGATAATAAAAGCACCGATTTTTTTTTTTTTTTTTGGAGGTGGCGAGACGGACTTTTTTGCTGACCGTTCGTCCGAAGGCTTTTGCTCTTTCATCGACTCCACATCGACGAGAGTTCGACAAGGGGTAGGTTTATAAAGCCACCCCCGGGTTCTAACCACCCTTCATTCCTGACCGTCCACTTCCCTTCCCCCTAATTATCAACCCCTCCGGAGTTTCGACTCGGACCACGCCCGTCTCGTTAACGTCTCCCTCCAATTAAAAGGAAAAAACCTTCGATTTTCTCCCTCCCCTCGCCAATCCACAGGACAGCCGGTGCTGGTATTAATCGAGTTCTTCAAGCGTGGGCGGTCAGGGGGAGTTCTGGGCGTTTGACGTACAACGGACCTTGACGTTATGCTTCATTACAGACTTCCCCAATAAAAAGAAGTAGCTGCTCTAAAATGCATTGGGGAGGAAAATCAAACAGGGTCTAGTTTGTTACGAAAGAAAATTGATTATTCCCTGAATAACCAGTAGGTATGGGTGATGAGGTGAAAATGAAAGACTCGTCCTAGTATATCATGTAGCTTATTATTCTATTGTACAGACTGAGAAGGAATTGTATTGTATGCTGCCCATCATCAGAGTTCTGATATTTGCTTTTTGGTATTGATCCACAAAGGGCAGTCGGTCCACTCTGTTGCTCCATCTGGAATAATTGTCACTAGCTTGCAACAGCTGAAAACCAAGTCGAGCTGCACGTGGAAACTTCCCGTGGATTTGCATGACCTTTCCTTTCTCTTGTGAGGATCGCAATCTTCACCATATTGATGCCCATCATCTGTATCTGCGAGGTAAATATGGTTTACCAGTAATAAATAATAAGTAAGTTTACATTCACCAGTAATTTTTCCATTCACTTCATCCCTCGGATTATGATTTCAGGTATTTTTGAGATTGGAAACTCATAAACCTACAATTCCTTTCCTTAAAAAAAAAGTGTTGATATCTCAAGAATTTTTTGACACGCAGGACATTCTTCCACGTTGTTGATACCATGCTTAAAACTAAGACAGAATTGACACGTCGAAATCCTCTCATTCCATTATGTTTATGATTAATTGCGTTTTTGATCGCGTATACGTTACCACTGATTATAATATTCTTAGGGGACCATCAAAAAGATCATTTTGAAAAATGTTCACAATACCGCAAAGTAGGTACTAAAAATAGTGGCAGTCCAAAAAAACGAATTAGCATTTTTTTCAATATCCAAGATCAATGTATCATTTCATTAGTACATACCCAGTTGATAGTGAGAGGGTAATGATGTTAGGGTTGATAGGTAATCAACAAACATCCTCATTCAATCAAGACATCTAACCCTGCTTTTGAGCCCACTCCAATGGATCAGCATTACATTGGCCTAAATGTCAAAGTGATCACTGGAGGGCATCTCTACTCCTCTGAAATCCCTTAGAATTACCTTGGCGACCACCACCTTTTCTTGAGGCCATCCATCTTACACCAGCCCCTCCCACGGTCTTGTCGAGAAAGTCTAGTTAAGTCCCTTAGCTCTCATAACGAATTTAGCTAGGGTAAAGGGCCTCCATGGATGGGGGCAGGTAAGGCAGTAGTTTACCGAAATAGTGGTGTGACGGAAGGGGCACACATCAAAGGGCTTTCCCCTTCCACTTACCCGTTCTATCGTTCCCTCAGGGGTCTTGAGTTACAGGTCCTTCCATCCCATCTATTCCTCTACCCAATCTACGTCATCCTTCACCTCTTATTCGCTTCTACCCCTGCCTTTGATGGCGGACCAATCACAGAGTTGTCGGTACACTAACCAAAAGATATGGGTGCAAACGTAGCATTTAGATATTGTACAGACGGGAATTACCAGTCCGAACCATTTATATAGAACTGAGTTGCTGTATATCGAACCTCTAAACGGGGCATGAAAACTCCGCCATGATATGCCTCTACCAGCACGTCTGTTTCTCAGAACACACATTTCTTCTGGTTGCTTCCAAGAACACCTCAATAGACTGATGATGACTGATTCGAATCCAATCTCATCTCTTTCACTATTCAATAAATCAGTAGTATTTGATAGTGCAGGTGTTTTTCGGAATGTCAATACCGCACGGTTCTTAGATGACATCATGGCTCGCCCGTCTCGACGGCAAAGGGCTTCCGCCTGTTACACGAGACTGATCCAGGTTTGGGGAACTCAATTACGGGTGAGCCCGACCCGCTGACAGCCCAATTCGATCCAGGATAGGAACTTCCTAATCTTCTATTTATATTCTACTTATGAGAGGGGACGAGAGCCCTCGAGGTGTTAACGTCCGCCCTGTACCGCCTGCTCTACAACTGTCTCACGTTTTAAGCTAATAGCTTACACGTCCGTTCGAATTAGATCGGTCTCGCATGGTCTCCCGCTGTTTGTAAATCGCTCGCCGACGGAATTGGGACGAGGTCCTGAATATAAATTCTCGAGGTTCTCCTACTTCCACCTTCTACCTATGATTTCGTCGGAGATACCTACCGCTATTTATATGTGTAGCAATACCTACTGGCCGCAACATTCTGGTACATTGTGGAGAATCAAGTGCGAAACCCATATGAACTGAGACAAAGAAAACAATATTGGCTATATGATCCAATATCGTAACAAAGTATATGTTTCCACGTAAGTTCATATATTATGATGAGATTTGCACAAAATGGTCAGTTCATATTAATTGATTACATTTTTCGTTTTTTTTTTTTTTTTTTTTTTTTTTTTTTTTGTTCATAATCTTAAGTAATGAACCTTTGGAATCGAGGAAAAATGAATGATTGAAAAATTTGTTCAAACCTTAATCAGGGACTAACTGTTCCCTCCCTACAAGGACTTGAGGGTTGAACCGAAAAAAAATCTGGAACGCGAGTGTGAATCGCTTTCTTTCTGATCAGTTGAAATCCCCAATCTGTTTTCGCCGAATGGAGTTTCAAGTTTACTTTAAAATATAAGCTTACCTACAACTCTCGGATAATGATTATTACAGATAGGTTACCGTGTACAGGAAATGATTGTGAACCTGATTGTGAATACGGTTGGTATTTTCCCACTTACTTCAATCATTATCAATACTTGGAGGTATGTAACTCATTGATTGACTTATACAGAAAAATAATGAACTGTTGTGTAATAATTTGCAGAAATTTAACGGATTGTAAATTAAATAAGGTGTCAAGAAAATCCTCTCGGCACTGCCTCGTCGTCCATCACCGAGGGATCCGAAAAGGAGCGGGAAGCAAATATCTCCAAGAGACTATCTGAACAACCATGAACAATTATTATTATTTATTTAACATCATATTGATGCTGTCACTTGTTTTGCAACCAGATGATTGATTTCCACTTCTTCCTAGGTCTTACTTGAAGACACTAGCTTTACTTTTCTTGTGCGCGTATATTTAAAATACAAGTTCAGAATATTAGGTACAATTTGTGAGTTCTAATCAGTTTAGTTCGTCCCTCGTAATTCTGACAATTTGCTTTGACACGGTACCGAGCTAGTAGCCAAGCAATTACGACGTGATATCTGAAGTGATAAAAACGAAGACAGCGTATCAACCTCTCAAACCAAGATTCAAGGTACGAGACTTCCGAGATACGAGGTAAGTTGTGGTATAAAATAGTTACGAGGTTTGCCTTTTACTGAAATGCGAGTTAACCGACGTAGTGTTCATCCCGCGAAATTAGATCGTGTAATAAATTTACGTGTATACAACCATCGGGAGATTTTCGGAGTTTCAATCGGGAAAATTGAATTTTGCCGGTAGCCATGACTCATTCGGACCATACCAGGGGTTTGGACGATATCACTCCGTGTGACGTCATCCTTGAGCTGGCCTTCTGTTTGGCCTGCGTCAAAACGTCCATGTTTTTAGCGGGATGTTATTGTCGCGTGTTTGAAAAATTCTCAAACTTCGTTGGTGTGTTTGTTTGTTGTTTCACTCTTCTTCTTTGGGCGTGGTTATTCGTGTGTCATGTTTCCTTTTGGCGGACTCGTAGTAGTTACTCCGTTCCACCATAGCTTCGCGCCTGTTTGTTTATGTTTACCAGGCGCTCGCCAGAATACCTTATCATTCTGTTATCACTTTATTTTCGCGTAGGTATAACCGCGTATTCTGGGTCGTGAAGGGAATGTTTTGATTACGAGATCGCGAAATTAATTTGAGATACGAGGGGATGAACACAGATTAGTGTTGGATACGATGGGATAATTATAGTTACGAGTATATTATCAGTCGGGATCTAGATACGTGATACGAGGTACTAGTTACGAGGTGCGGCTGGCCACCGCACATTCCGAGAAAATCCCCAGGCGCTTCCAATAAAAGCGATCATTCGTGCAACTGTTCAACCCAGTTGAATTTAGTCACGAGATGGGAACGAGTTCGGAACGTCAGATAGCAACGAGGACCTAATATTTTTCTACCCATTTCTGCTTACTGTTGCATTCGTCTAGCACCGTATGAGTTACGAATTGACCGAATTCGATTGTCGAACCATGTGTGAAGGAACGAGTGTCAGAAACGATTCCTAGTTGAGACGTAAATTCAGTTCGGAAACTTAAAGATTTACCTATTTCCGTCTCCACAACGAGTTGCAGACCGTGACGACATCAAGTCCGAATGCAATCAGAAGTTAGAATAACCATTCGATATGGGCCGTGACCCCCTTTTCAAAATACGGTACCCCACTGGTTGATGGGAGCGTACCGACCGTGAAGGAAGCGTATATACCTGGGGTATATTCAGTAAAAGGCAAACAATATAAATTACACCAATATTTATGTATGAATTATTAAATGTCAAAAATACGATTTCGTACTTTTCATTTCATGACCCGTTGAAATGCTTGTTAGTATGTACAAACGAATGGACCGATATATCAATATCATTCTTATCAATGTTTGATCATTCCATTATCATTGATTTTCCCGATCGTTGAGCTTATGACCGGTTCGACTCTCTTCTGTCTTTTATTCTGTCCTGTAGTATAGTTCTCTTTATGAGTAACGACTTTCTTTCTAGGTTCTTCTGGGGTATTTTATTTTATTTTATTTTTGCATGCGAACTGACAGAACTCCTAGGCTTATGTTTCATGTTCCGGGGAGAGTGCAACGATCGGATGTTTTTCGAATTCAAGGGTCATGAAATCCAAAAATTTAATGCTTTAATAATAAGGCGTAGGCGATTCATTACCACAACGTTTGGGAACGCTCGTCATATAAAAACGTGTTTTTGCTCAGATGGTCTGCGACGAGGGTGTAAACGAACTAAAAGAGCTGAATATACGAATTACGATTTAATCAAATTTCCGAACTAAAAGAATAAGTATGAAGAATAAGTATGAAAAATAAATAGAATTATAATTTAATATGAAATATCAAATAAAGGAAATTTTAGTTATTTTTAGAAGTCCTCACGACATGATAATACATACGAGAGCCGGAAGAAACGAGATGGTCGCAAACAAAGAGCCAAATCTATTGATTCCGAGAGTTATGAGAAACGAGATACCCGCAAGAGTGGAGGCAAAGCCGATCATTCCGAGCATAATACAAAAACCATTACTTACGAGAACCGAGATAAATCTGATGGTTCCAAACAATATGAGAAACGAGATAAAACCGAAAATTCCAAGCATTATAAGAATCGAGACTGGTCTGATAATAACACCAAAGATGATAAAACCGAGTAATTAGATCAAGAAACGAGTGCAACTTCTGGGAGGAAGAGTCCGGAAACCAGAATTACAAAGCTATGGCAAACCATTCACAACCTTGAAAGAGTGGTAGCCAATTTCTTTAATAAAGACGATTCTAAATTCTCCAAAGCGGTAGAACGAAGTCCATCAAGAAGAAGTAATTCCTCGCCCATTCCGATGGAAACTGATAGACCCGAACCACACAGGTCTCCCAGTCAGGAGCAAGACAGGAGATCTTCTGACCGATTCCAGCGCTACGTGGGCGAGCGATTTGTAAATGAAGTATCCGGACCGAGATTACAGAACTCGAGATTTACAGTCCTCCCACTCAGATTGACCGAGTTTAACGAGTACGATCCGTGGAAAATCAACGTTGAAGCCACGTTGGAGGCTCAGGATTGTATGTTTGCAATTAATCCAAAGATTGAATGCCCTGAGTACTTCAATGCAAACGAAAGAGATTTGATAAAGAAGAAAGTTCGAGCCTTTCTAGTGCAATCCATGAGCCCATACTTTGTTAACCTCATGAATAAATACCGAGATCCAGCTGATATAATGAAGTTCTTACGAGATACGACTGAACCAAAATCGCACCGATTCCGAAATATACTATACCACGAGTTCACTTCCCTGAGGTACAACCCAAGAGAACAAACAGCTGTTGAGTTTCTGGTGAAGTTTGATGATATGGTAAGGAGACTCTCCAATCAGAGTGAAGCCGAATTTTCACCAACCTTTTTTAATGAACAGTTCCTTATCGCTATACGAGGGACTGTCACCCATACGAGAAACGAGAACCACCCTGAAGGCTTCAGTTATGCCGAATTACGAAGACTGCTAGTTGAAGAGTATCAAAACACTGACGAAAACTACATGGCTCTCATGTGCGGCAACAGAGGTCGACAGGCAGATAAAAGATTTCCTGTCCTGAAC
>JAEMON010000004.1:33220052-33235482 GCA_030264115.1 Lygus lineolaris
AAATAGGGGATGGAATTTTCAAAACGCCCTAGCTCGAAAATAGCTAGGAAGGTAGGTAATAGGAAGGTATATTTTTTCCATCGATTTAAAATAGAACACAATTTTCAGCGTCGAATGAGACCTTGCGGAGCGTTTTAGGACCAACCGTTCGCTCCCTGTAAGGACTTTAGGGTTGAACGAAAAAAAGAGCAGAAACGTGAGTGTGAATCGCAATTCTTCCCGAGTAGGCAAAATCTCCGTTCAAATATCAGCTGTTCAAAAATGCAACTTTCTTTCGATTCCACCAAACCAAGTTTGTTGTTTACTTTCAGAAGCTTGCTTAGTTAGTGAATTTCATTAGGAATGAATGATACAACCTCCGATAATAATAATTACAAGAAGGTACCTACTCATTGTCGCCAAGAGATGATTGTGAATCTCGCGGTAGGTGGGTATTTTATGTCAATAGGATGTTTGTAGATGGGCGATCTATACAGAAAATAATAAACCGTTGTGTAATAATTTGCAGCGTTTTGACAGTAGGTTTAATATTATCTAAGGCAGCTTTTGAAACTCTTCAAACGAAGTCGCTCTCTTTTACAGGATACATTTATTTTTCTTTGGGATATGTATCATGGCTTTCGAATAGCAAAACACGTGGTATATTTAGTGCATGATTTGGTTCTAAAAGAAAGAGACGTTGATGTGTTTTCCGTTTTCTGTTAGATTCTGTAGAGATGAAGTACCTAATAATTTTTCGTTGGCTAATAGTTTCATGTAATTCTAGTCCAAAACTCTGCGGGCACAATTTCAAACGGAGAGAAAATAAAGGATCCGACCAGGCTGGGGATGAGGTGCACGACGATGGAAGTTATACGGCAAATGCGTGGGAAGTGGCTTATCAAATCTACCGGCCAATGAGCGAACGCGAAAAGCCCCCGGAACGCCAAAAAGAGGCTAATAGACCAACCAGGATTGTGATTTATTCGATATTTATCCTCCCAACGGGGACATATATGTAGGAGAAAACCGCGCGGAAAGGGTCCCGGGAGAGGAAATAGGGTTGAATGGAAGGAATGGTGAGAGGGGGTGATATAGTGGGAACAATGAGAAGTGATGATGGGAGAGAGCCAGGGAAAGTGGGGAGAGGGCTCTATCCATCAAGCAGCTATACTCCACGTCAGTCAACCATTTGTCATTTTCTCTGGACCCACCCTCTCACTTTGGAAAGTGAGGGTATACGGAAAGGTGGGAGGATTTGGCTCAGAGGACAGGAGGTGAAGGTACATCCTTAATAAACAACTCAGCCGAGGCGTATTTCGCCGTTATTGAACCCACGACGGGTACAGCGTACCCCTTCCATCAGTTTTCAGCCGCAGATTTATTAATTACCTCAGGACTTTGTCCTCAGGGGCGACAGAGGGTGAAAGGAAGGACCGATAATAATTAAACAGCTATCAAGGAGAAGTCGCTTTGACTGAGGGGATGCCAGCGAACCATTTCTCATTCCTGGAGGAAGGCTATCAAAGTTTTATGAGCATCAATGTCTCCGTGGTAACAAGAGGAATTAGACCTTTCAGATACATCACCTTCAACTCTTCACCTTTCAAACCACCTCCATAGTCACTCTCTAATGTATTTGCTTGGCCTATTTAAATTAGACACCTTTCAATTCTTTGGTTTTGGTAAGAAGATCTTCTAGGGCTCACACGATAAGTTCTGTCTCTAAATTTATTTATGTTGGTACCTACCTACCTGTCTCAACTCACGAGAACAGTAATAAATCACTTTTTTCAGAGGACAAACTTATTTCAAGTAGGTAACATTATTTTTTGTAATACCATTTCACAGGACCATGATAGAAGGTACCTACTGATGACATGAATAGCCTCCATCAAATCAAACAGTCTCACTTATAAGAGGTAAAGGGAAAAGACAAGATAGGCACTAAGGACCACTTAAAGAATAACTCACCAAGTGAAATCCAGATATTAATAAATTCAAGAATAGTTTAGTTGAGCTGGAGATGTGAGGAAATATTCTCACATCTCCAGCTCAACTCTCCGAAAATTCCAAGGCAGACATGAGCCTAATGACCTTAGCTCGAAGTCGGTGGAACAGCAGTCCACAGAAGTAACCCAGATTGGACTTATGGTTCCAGGGTGAGGGAAGGTTCAATCCCAAACTTTACCGATATGTCCAATGTCCATGAGCGTTTGCTTATTCATTACCTATTGGATTGCAACATTCGGCCTCAGCCAGAATGCATACTTTTCCATGTCATGAGTCCTTATATAATGGAGTTGTCAAGAAAATCCTCTCGGCACTGCCTAGTCGTCCATCACCGCGGGATCCAAAAAGGTGCGGGAAGCGACATCCCGCTCTTGGAGAAGGCCTGCAGCGCTTACAGCTTGGAGCGCCACTCATCGGTGAACTATTCGTGACCAATACATCAGGATTTCTCCAAGAGACCATCTAAACCCATGAACAATTATTACTTCATGTATTAATCACTACACAGCACTCCAGCATCAGTACTTCATATTGATGCTGTCACTTGTTTTTGCAATCAGGTGTGCTTCACCGCTTCACGGGAGCCATCTATATTTGATTCCCACTTCTTCCTAGGTCTTACTTGAAGACACTATCTTTCTATTTCTTGTGCGCGTCATAGTGAAATACAAGTTCAGTATATTACAATTTGTGAGTTCCAATCAATTGAGTTCGTCCCTCGTAATTCTGATAATTTGCTTTGACAGGAGTTCTTATTGATATTCTTAGTTCCCACTGGGACTGAAAACACCTCATGCATGAAACCTTTGAGTGTTCTCCTGATGAAACCAGAAAATCAGGATACAAACTATTTTCAGACGCTTGTTAGCGACGGAAACTTCCAATCCTCGGGGAAGGTTGAAAAAATAAAGTGGTGTCCATAATTTATTGAAGATCCTTCCAGGTGATTGGACAAGTTTGCAAAGTTGAGGGGCGTAAACTGGCGTTGAAGGGTGCTGAAGGGAGAAGAAGAGAGGGACCAGCGCGAAAGAGGAAAAGTGTGTGCGGGTGGGAACGAGAGCACATTTCTGCTCACCCCAGAGCCCAAGCAGGCCATCACATAAGCAACCCTGAGTAAAAAGTTGGGTCCGCCGATACATACACCCCGGGTCCACGCGTTTGCCAATACTCCTCTCTCCGACCAACTTCAATCCTTAAAATTCCATTCACGTTCGGCGATAAAGTTCCTGCCTGGATGAGGGGGGTCTCCGGATCCCAAACTTATATCCGGGAGTCGGGTCGGAAAAGGCCCGAAGCGGTTTGGCCTTTCCCAACTGCCTTTTAAGCCTATTTATTGGGCGAGGGCATCAGACCTGATCCCATCAACTCCAGTGATAAAACGCCTCTTCAAACAACCGCTTTTTCAATAACTTATTCAATTTTATTCAGAAAAAACTTTTTCCTTCTCGCGTCTTCCATTCGGTTTCCTCGGCCTCCAGAGCGAAAAATATTGGAATGGGCTCTTTTCGAAACCTGCCGCATAAATATGGCAGATTTGCAACTTGGATAAGAGGGAAGCCTGCCTGCGATGGAAACTTTGCTCTCAATCTGAATCAGGTTCGAGCCCTAGATGGGAAGGAGATTATTTTGTGAATCGATGTATTCATATGGCACCTCGTGAGCCTCCAGAAAGTTTCGAAAGTCGTTTACCTATACCCCCTTAGGTTTTCACTCTGTCGAACGACGAGAATGTTTCAGAAATGTATTCGCGGTTTTTTTCTATCCAAGGGTTTATATTGAGTCCACGCAACTTTGACATTGAATGGACTTGAATATCGCAGGAACGAACCGTGACAAAAATTTCACTTTTTTCAATAATATTAATTTAAAATCGGTATTCTCATGGGTCGGAAAAATCAACTTTCATATAAATGTTTTCTCTTAGTTTGAAATATGGGAGTTACCTGTTACAATGTCTCATAACAGACCAACGTTTTGTGGTCGAGGCGTATTATATTCATCGGATAAAATTTACTCGTTTACCGTTCCCCCTAAAATACCTAGGTCACTGGTGAAGTAACTGGAAAACGGAGCTTTCCAGTCTCTTTAGTCACTGACTCGGCAGACACCGCCAAGTCGGTAATATACTGAGATTATATGTTGGGCAAATGCTATTTTTCAAATACAAATTATTTAAAAAGGTGTCAAATACATTATTTCTGTTTATTCATTCATTCCAACAATTGCAGGTTTGATTGATTCCCGTTTGTTCTTAGTCGTTCTAGATACTCAGTCGGTTCCAAAAGGTATGATTTATCAAGGGAAATGGACTGGTTCGAGCCTCACTAACAAGAACAACGAAAAACAGCAGTTTCTTATGAATGACGATGCCCGGCATTGGATTAGGGTCCCAAACCCAATTTCCGCAGTTTTGGTAGTAAGAACGTTGAAAAAACGTGAAAAGTAAGAATGCTGAATAGGTACGTGAAATTACGTATGAAAGTACTCAGCCTCGGGGATGTTGTGTTCACCACCCATGCTTTGCCACACTTTCTCCGACATGATTGGGTGGTCAGGACTGAATTTTAAACCTACGATTTTTAAATGTCTCTCAACAAATGTGAGCCCTGCTCGTTCATAAGTAGGGTAGACCTTTCATAAAATGAAATTTAAAAAACATATCAAAAGAATGCTTCAATGACTGCTGTAAACTGTCTAAATTGTTTGGGTATCCTAATCACAATTCAGTTAGCTAACAAAATTTGGTAGGTTTGAAGGTTGACGTACGACAGACGAATTGGGATGTTTTCCAATGATAATACAATCGAAACCAGTTTTAATGCTATTCAAAGTGTTTTGATTGAAATTAAACGTACATAAGGTACTTACAAGAAAACATAACACGCGATACAGCCGCTCGATGAAGACGTGTTGTGTATTGGACGGTTACGACTTTCGGTAGATGCTCAGGATAGGCTATAAACCCGCAACACCCGCGAGTCTTGAGGGTTTTGTCCATCTCCGTTAGCTTGGTTTGATCGGAACCCGCAGCTCACGTGGGCTCCGGTTTGATTCCGTCAATGTCGAAGAGGGTAAAGGAAAAATTATTATTGAAAAAACGAATTTCTTGGCCAATAAATAAAATGGGTAAATTTCGCTTCAAAATTAAATAGAATCTTAAATTAAACACTCCTTATATGATATTTTGGAATTTAAAAAAAATCATATAATAAAAATGTGATCCTCTATTTTCTATCCTAAAGGTATTTCCTACACCCCAAATCGACCAACTCATACCAAATTGTATCGAACCATTCATATTTCGATTTTTGGATCCTACTATTATCATGGAGCAATAAATATTAAATTTTGAGGGAAGGTTAAACATTTTTTCCTCGTTCGATTCCAAAAGTTTATTAGGTAGGTACCTACGTATCGAAAATTATAAATCAAAGCAGAAGAAATTAAAATCCAACTCAATAGGTACAATATATATTTTATTCAACGTTAGGCCAGTTATAGAGTGTTTCACTTATTAGGTCACTTGCAAGAGAGTGCGGTTTCAGCTGGACTTACATTAGGACCCTATTTCTTTTTACTCTACTGCCTGTCTACTTAGATCTGTCCATTTCCACCACTAGATTGAGCCAGACTACCGTTCTTTGAACAGGGAAGTAGAGGTTAGAGGTTAGTAATAATTTCAGTAATAATAGACTCAAACTGATTGATTGTTAGTATCAAATTAATTTCGACGTTAGATGAATATTATCATCATACTTGTTTTTGTAAATTGTATAAAGGGTATCTGACAGACTGGAAAACGATAGTACGTAATTAAGTACTGTATGAATTGTTACAATCGCAATTTGAAACTAGACAGCGCATGATGGTTCGGTGGTACAGTAGTTCTGTGTGCATATGGGAGGAGAGGTAATTAAGGGATTTGATAAGTGGCATTCATGATTATTGCTATTTTTACTGGTTGAAAACGTTTGTTATTGTATTGACTGTTATAAATATCTGACGGGGTCAAACCATCAGTTCTTTCTGTTGATCACTCTTGTACAAACCTAGTTGACTCCTGAGGAATTAATGATAGTCTAACTAATTAATGGCTGCCAAAATTTATTAGAGACCTGTTTCGAGAAAAAATTTACATTTGTGTTCGAAACTCTCAACCCTCAACTCACTATTACTCCATAAATCCAGTTCATACGGTATGGCACCTCGTTCATTTGAGGGCCTTCCTTGGTCTGTGTTACATCCTATGATTAATTTGCCCCTGCTTCTGGGCGCTACCGAGCGATTTGGTTATTTATTTTGTCCATCAACATCTCCTGTAGTGATGGAATTTTCTCACTTCAAAAGACACCGATGACTTTTTCTATTTTTCCCGTTCGCTTTCCCAAACCTGTTTTTGCGTGTTTTTTTTTTTTTTTTTTTTTTTTGTAGTGCTCCTATTATTGTTACTATTCGTGCTAGATGGATTAAAAAAATTCAGTAGGCAGTGGATTAAATCCCGATAAAAGAAAATGAAAATAAAAATCAGCAACATCAGTCAAATAGTTTCCGAGATTTGGGAGTAGAAGCGCGTTTTGAGTGGTTTTCAAGAAACTGAGAAAATGGGAAATCAGTTCCGTGGGTCATACTTGGCACCGGAACCAGCCCGCCCGGTGATTGCACTCCTAAAATGACTGGTTCTACATGCTGGAATGGACATGGTGTACAGTGTATCAAACCTGTGACCGCACAGCTATGCTAAGGTCGTATAAAGAGATAACAACAACAACGTTCTTATCAGTTTGTTCAGTAGATTTCATCATAAGCGCTGCCGCTCTAGCAGTTGAAATCCCACCTTTGACAGCTGTTTCCAACGCTTCTTCAGATCCGAACTCCAAACATATTGGTATTCCATATTCCATATTCGATCCATTGAGGGAAGATTAATTTGATCGTCAATACCTGATCCTATTGTAAGTAGATTGTTCGTATTTTCAAACATGAGCACGTGTTCGAATGAAATTGTAATTGTCAAATCACTAATATTAATATAATTAACATTTTTCTGAATGAGACAAATTTTTTAAAACTAATAGTTTTGAATTCATTCGAATATAATACTTTTCCATGAGCATGTCGTAGAATTCCTTTAATTAAAACGATCCATATCGTTATCCCTCAGCAGAAGCGAAAATTCATTTTTAAGCGAGAAGAAAACAAAAATGCTATTCCACTGTCTTATTCCTGCCTCCACAACTCATCTCCAACTCCGGATGCACGAGCTTCACTTCATTTTGATATGACGTTGAGAGAGTCAAAGTTTTTCGACTCGGAAAACTTCCCACCTCGCAGACGTAGCCGTCAAGTTACCATTAGGCATGAAATGTTTTTCATGCATCCCGGTTAAATGTCTCTCAAGAACTCACAGCGGGTCTGATGGTTTGATACAGGAGAACTACCGATATTTATATCGGGTGTGCAAACAGGTCTCTGACGCGTCATTCAATTCATAAGCATTGAGTAATTTTCATTTTCATTCCAATAATAGTTTATGATGAGAACAATTTCCAATTTCCCTGTGGTTACGGTGTGCAGGAGGAAATTTCTGTCACTAGAATCGGAAGATTGGGCTTGGAGGATCGGACGGGCTTACTTCTGTTCGTGGACTGATGTGCTGTTGATGAAGGCGTTGACAGGTTTTTTTTAAATATCAAAAAACAGTTCCCCCCTCCTTCACTGACTTGTTACAATAGTCCTATCGCAATGCAAAAAAGTATACGTACCCCATCTCCTTTTCCTTATTCTCATCATGTGAAAATACCTGTAGTTCAATACATTTTTGGAACAATTACAGAATGGAATATAGCTGATCAAGGAATATAGCTGGTTCAAACATAGAAGGTGATAAAGAATCTTACAGTCGGATCACAAATAATTACTATAATCCTGTGAAATGCACTCTCCACCTAATTATTGACTGGATGAGTTTAGAGTAATTATTAGTTAATTATTAGTAGTAGTAGTAATTATTAGATGAGTATAGAGTAAGTAATTAGTAAAATACAAATTGGAAAATCTTGTGCAGGATCCTGATTCACACGATTTTTACGAGTGGAGAGCAGAGCTCATTAAAACGCGGTAATAAGAGGGTTTTCGATACTTTGATATATAGCAAACAGTCGTTGAAGCCATTCATGAGATCTTTTCATCATCAGTTCGCATCACTGTAGGCCTCAGAAGGCACAGAGACCACGCGATGCCTCTTTTGCGGAGGAAAAAAAGAAGATCGCTTTTGATGTACTCCCGCCAAAGGGGTTACACCATTAACATTATTTAGCCCAAGTGCTTACACGCGGAAGGGTAAAACGTTATTTTATGCATACATCTCCAAACAAGCGTAAGCCGTCGGCCTTTTCATAGCTTGGAAACGAGCCGTATGTGGGAACCCGTCTTTGTGGGCTTTTCTGTGTGGCAGAAGAGAGGAGTGTGGGGAATCGCAGAATACGGTACACAACTCCCAACATTGGAGATGCCAAGGAAACGAATTTGGGAGTTTTTCTGAAAGTGGCATAAGGTACGTCAAAGGGAATGAAAACGACACTGCTTAAGCATTTGTGGGAATAAATAGTTCTTATAACATATTTATGTCATGGTGGAAGGGAGTAAACCAGCGGCTCATACAGCTGGGATTTCCCCTCCGCCAAGCTTCTAGAAAGGTAAGGCGAACGAGACGGTTTGAACCCAACCTCTCCAGGAGTAGTGATTGATTAATCAGCTTAACTCAGAGGAGAAATCAGATGTGGGGTTGTTGGTTCAGACCTAATCATTCTAATCGCTGCAGCCTGCAAGAATCGGGAGTCCTCCAGCCGAAATCACATGGCAAATCTCCTTTCGCATCACGAACTATTAACATGTTTATTGTTTTAGGGCTGGGGGTCTTTCTGTGAATTCCGACACGCAAATATGCAACTTTTTTCCGACACGCAAATATGCAACGTTTTTTTTTCTTAGTTACCACGGACCGATTTCTTACCACGTTATATCGGCTCCATTTGGGGTCTAGTTGTACCAAGATGCGCCTGAGTGGTCACTGATCAGCTGAGTGAGCTCCAAGGCCATTTTCTCTCCTGTTGAACGCAGGAAGCTGAAATTTGAGAGGCAGGGTCAATGGAGAATGCTGAAGGCGCCTGAAGGGTGACTGATCAGCTGAGTGAGCTCCAAAGCCATTTTCTCTCCTATTCATCGCAGGAAGATGAAATTTGAGAGGCAGGTAAACATTTAAAAAAACATTAAACATGATTTAATGTTTTTCCCTCGCAAGGGTTATAGGTGTATGTAGGAGAAGGTGTTGTTATGATAATCGAAATAATAAACACTATGGACACCAAAGGATAGTGTACCGTAACACTTTCTAAATACATGATTTTTTCCAATGACTGGTGAATGAGAAATTGAATTCACAATCAAAACTGTTCACATAGCTACAGGAGGATAATGGAAGGGAAATTAAATTACCCTTCCATGGCTCACAGGAGCTCTGGGTCGTCCTTGACTCGGTGGGTGTAGGAAGGATAATTATATTTATATTTTTAAGATATTATAGCAACATACGCGAATATTTAACACGGTAAATTGTAGAGTAACAGTGTCTACCTAACACATGAGTGTAATTACACTCAAGTATATTTTGATGTTACACTGTAATGATACCGTAAGATTTTCACTAGCCTTCTGACTCGCCTAACTTGATTCTTAGGAGTACAGTATGTATCTGATTTCATTTCAAAGTTTCACCTCTACCATTTCTCGCTTACCTACCTGATAAGTACTATAAACTAGAACACAGGACGTTTCTTCTTGACTGAGTCTGTTCCACAAATAAATGGTAGAATGCCACACCAGTTGTGGAAGGTACGTTTTCGTTCTCGAAGAACCAGCCACCCACAAAACGATCAACGTGACCATTCATCCACGAAATGGGCCACTTGGGACCCCTGCGGACAGAAGAGGGACACGGTCTGGAGGCTGAGAGAAGGGTCACTAACAAGAACATAAACAGGACAGCTTCGGTCTATTTCCACGAAGAGAACTGATAAACCAAAAAGAATAAAGGGGAGATAAGAGAGAAAAAGGCGAGAAGATGGGAGTAAACATAGACGAAATGCCGTATGAAGGAGGAGAAGAAAATAGGATGGAGAAGGGGCGCGAAGAGAGTATAGACTCGTATAGCTGAGGCAGGTGCAGTGAGGACCGTTTTTGTTGGGGAGCCCTAGGGGTCCATTGTGCTACGCCCACATGTCATTGAGGATCCCACATCAAGATAATCCCGAAGTGGAGGCTCCTGCCTCTGAAGGCTACCTGTCCCTATTATACTCAATCTGTCCTCCACACAGCTATAGACGAGGAAAAAAACTTTGCAAGATATCGAGGCAGGTTCAATTTTATTCCTCCTTAGTTTCCACCTATAAGCTGCTTCAGGTATGTGCTCAAATTCTGGACGAGATTATAGGCAATCCATCATTCACAAACAAAAGAAGAATAGCCCTCTAACTGTCCCTGTTTAACAGATGATTATTAATAATTTTATTGAGCGTCAGAATTATTATAGTTTAATCTTACGCTCTACCAAAGATGCGAAAAAGAAGTTCAGCCCTCCATGCAAAATCGATGTATGTCCACTCGAATTTTCCGTTTCGAATGATTCTGTTCTGTGAACCAATGCCTCCTCTAGGGAAAATTCCGAGATTATTTTAGCGAATTTTCGAAGAAAATTAAGCTATTGCAATGGCTTCAAAATTTTAGTAATGCAAATTCTTGAAAATTCTCTTCATGGAAATCCGTTTCAGACTATTCTAAAAAGTTCCATTCATGCAGCATGAGTTTATGAGCGAATTTTCGAAGAATGAACGAATTTCATCTCTTTCGGATCTCACGACCAGATTGCCCAATTTCTCCCGAAATCGGAGGGTAGTTGGATGAAGGCCTGTAAACGATTCATTGGTGTACTTGTTAATCGAGAATGGATTAGTAGATTTCAATATACTAAATGTGTTGGCTTCCTGATAGTCCTCAATTGAATAGATAGCAGCTCCTGCTATCCTGAATTACTCTAACATTTGGAGGGTAGTCAAGGGAAGGGATATTGATGATTCCCTTCGGAATTCTATAATTCCTCAGAAGATAATAAGTTTTTACAGCTGACTGCTGGATAATTTGACAGAATGTTCTTGCAGCTCCTTACAAATGAGGTTGAATCGGTTTCTGCTTTGAATCGAAGGGTGAACACGTCGCAAGCAGCACTTATGAGAAGTTTTCCTACTTACAAATGAATCTACCTAACCCCTATGTTTACGCATCCTGATGTTGTGCTAATCCGTCTTAATTAGTTGAGAGTTTACCATCTGCATACCCGAGGGATATTGACTCAGAAGCGTGCAAGTTTGCTTTCTATGCGAGGGGTTGTTCGAATCGTGATTAAAGATCATCATTTTATGGAGTGTATTTACGAATAAGCAACATTTTCCAAAGCTAATACAACGAAGGAGGATTCATGAAGTAAGAGAGGAATATCGTATGAGGGCTTTACGGAAACAGGAGTTAAGGTTTGTATGTTAAGTAGGTGGCTTTATTTGAGTTATGCTCGGTGGAATAATTTGAATTTTCATCGGAGAGGGTAGAGAGGATGTCAACATGTTGGGTAGGCGAGCCGAACTGGAGTGTAGCTATGGCGCGGATGATCGCTTCTAAGCTCGGCATACTGTGCTCAAGTGTGTGCGTCGGTGTGTATTTTGGATGTTCGTGGGTGCGCTCATTGTGGAAACCTCGGTTGACAACGGCGTCTTCCGCTCGGGCAGGCCCCAGTTGGCGCACACATACAGGCCAAATGTCATCCGTGTAGACTCAGACGGGCACGCACACCTACTCCTTGAATACAGCTGATTCTATACAAGCCTACCCCACCCACTTCTCCAAGCGTCAAATATATTCCGTCATCCTCTCGTATATTTCCACAGCGCGCATCCAAAGGAACAGGATTCTCCCAGATGCTGATAAAAATCACGAACAAAGAATCATCAAACTCGAACAACCTGAATTACCTACTATGTGATCAACTTCACAAATAAAACTTTGATCCTCTTTGTTGCTTTAAGAACGTTTTCAATTTACCACCAATTCACAGTACTGGTACGTAGATAGCACATCTCCATCCCTCACTACTGCCATGGCCCCACTATGATAAGTTAAGTTTATTGAGTTTTTGATAACTTAAGTTTATTAAGAACTACCGAAACCCCTCAGCGAAAAAATGCTATCAAGACTTACCAGTACTTACAATAATTAGTTACATATAAACATCGAGACAAATATCGCTAAATTAAATTTGCTGCATTTGGGTGTGCTTATCTTCATAGTCTATTATATCGTCAAGTCTATATCGTCATAGTCTACCATCTTCACTCGTTGAGGTAGGATGTGTTTTGTGGATGTGTGTGTGTACACTGTTGGAGAGACGTATTAGGATAATAGTTAATTATTGATTATGTGCTCAGAAACTTTAAGTAAAATGAGATTCAAATTGAACTAGTTCTAGGATGAAAGCATTCATACTTTGAAGGTGGGTTAATTTGAACAATGCGGTAACTACCTCAACAGCGTTACCGAATTTGATAGTTTGCTTCACGTAACTCCACACCGGAGATGAAATTTATGGTTTTTCCAATGATGCTCGAGAGGAAACTAGTTCTAGTTCTAGCCCTTCATATTATTATTGTAAGAATAATTACTCATTTCAAGATGTAAAACTTATCCAATTGAGCAATGTTATTTACCACCGATGGTAAATAATTGGTCTTGTTTTTTCACTCAGACCAGTGTATGAGTTTACGAGAGATAAATATAACGTTTTGTAAACGATGTAGATAACGATAACGCCCCTTTCAGTGATAACGTTTTATTATTTTGCTTGTGTAGAGGTACATTATGGTCCCACTTATAGAACAATTACAATTTCATATAACTACCATGATGAATTAAAGCGCAAGTAATTATCTACAGTATAATCGTAGTGTTTGACAGCAAAATTATATCACGGATCACAATTCCTACTGCCAGTTCAAGAACCATTAGAATAAGTAGGTATCCAATCGGACAAAACAAGGTATTAAAAACTGTCTATTATTCAAACATGGAATCCATATTCATTATTATACTCCAATCAGGGGGAATCAAGAGCAGGGAAAATCCGAATACAAGTTGAATGTTCCGGCATCACCGTAAATTATTTGCTCCAACGCTCCGACTTGAACTATGACATAAGTTACGTGTCCTTCATCATCGAATGGCATCCTCTCATGTGCTTTTCAGCATTAGTACGATATTATTGCTGAGTGATGAGGGCCTTATTCAAAGCGAACCTGCCCCAAGCATTACGAGCTCAAGGTAATGTGACCCTCGCAAACATCGCCGTCTCATGCCTGCACTACAAGGCTACTGGCGGGTGGTGACATCCAGCGTTAGCCCCCGACCCACCTTCTCAGCACCCTTTCATTTCCATGTTAATATTATACAAGCACCGTAAAGTGAAATGCCCACTGTTTTGTGCTTGACACTGCCATTAAAACATTTTTATTGCCGACGAAGAATAATTGCAGTTTCTCCGACACTAAAGCCCCTCACCCTCCTCATCGTCTTAAAACTAACGACCTATCTGTACAACCAAGCTCGCCACCTTCATTCATAAATCTGAATGACCCAGTTTATTCTGAAAGCCTCATCTCTCAACTGCTACTCCCAAGTGCACAGCACTAATTCAGTCGACGCTCTTTCCTCTCCTTTTTGTTCTGAAAAATTCTATTTTGGTTCTCAACAACGTACGCCTACCAAGTGTGAGGGAAATGTAGCTTCCACGCATGAACACATCGAGAAAAGACTTTGAGAGATCCAACTTTTGCGCATGCCCATTGTCTATACAGGGTGTCTCGACTATATGACTCCCCCACCCCTTTGTTCACTTTCTTAAAAAGCCATTAAAAATAACATCACTAGCAAATGAAGAAAAGATTCGTAACGTGTATCGAACCGTGTTGAAACGCTTGCATACGAGTCTGCAAAACATTGGGACATTTTATGTCTTTAGTCATCGAAACACCAGCTCAATGAAATCATCAGAAATTAACAAGCTGTTGCAATCATGTTCACAATATCAATTATTGAGAATGATCACCTGAGTCTACACAATTATTAAAATAACCATGCTCATAACTCAGCTTGTTGGCCACGCACTTCGCAGTAGTTAACATAATATGGTTGGATAAAACGAGAGCTTTCGAACGAATGGTCAACGAATTTCGAGGGATGAAAAATATCAAACGAACCGGGGCAGTATAAATAATACGCGGACACAATTTAGGTAGGAGAAACAATTTACTGAGAACTACATCTCTACAATACAATAACAACAATAAAATAATAAAAAACGACGAAGTACCATTTCCCTAGCAACGACTCGGTTGCAAGCGGAAACCATCAGAAAACCAACCTTAACGCTTTTTGTTAACGCTTTTTTCGTTTATGTGCCAAAGTAAAGACATAAAATGCCAAAAAATCGAATCATAAGTCCCCCTAAATTTTTGTGTAGAATTCAAATTAATATTACATTTTTTATGGCGCGTTGTGCGCACTAACTTCGTTTTTTCGAACAGAAACCACCATTTTTTATTGCGGATTTGGATTTCACCCAAAATCTCATGAAAAATTGACTCATCACCCGAAAATTTAAGTGCGCAAAAACGTGCTCAAATACGCTCCAAGTGTGCAATAAAATCGGGAAATCTAATTTTTTGGGTGAAGTAAGCTATCGAGAATGACACACGATTCTAATGTGTCATTTCACGCTCAACAACGTGGTGATACTATTTTGTTGATTAGTCAAAAAAAATTGAGCATATCAAAAATTCATGCTAATAGGAAATTTTGAGGCTTGAATCGAAAAATCAAAATTACAATCAGTTTACTTATTCACCCGAAAAACTCGATTTCTTGCTTTTAGTGAACATTTCGAGCGTATTTGCTCACGTTTTTGCGCACTCAAAATTTCGCGTGAGAGGTCATTATTTCATGAAATGAAATAGAAAATCACCACTGATAAAAAGACTGAAAGATAAACACACGAAGAACTTTCTTCGTAAGTCTCTGAAGTGAAAATTAACCTGGGTGGAAAAGATAAATAAATATACTGATCATGAAAGAAATCTAGCATCTTGCCTTGGTCGATAATATTATTGTATGCCCCAACGCATCATAAAAATAAACCATTAGTTTCTACGTACAAAGGTACCTACTGATTTCATCTTCTTGTTCAACTTTGCTGAAGCCTTGTGGCTATGAGTACCTGGTGAATCAAATAAATGAATTCCCTTCCGAAAAACGCTGCAAATTATTACACAACGGTTTATTATTT
>JAEMON010000004.1:33286446-33300985 GCA_030264115.1 Lygus lineolaris
TGAGCCTCAAAGCTCCATTTGTCTTAATAGGTATGATACGTGACAGGGACAGCTCACGAGCAATGGATAAGTTTCCTTCAGTAGGTATTCCTTTAGTTCTTGCAAGAATATAATGAGACTTCCCTACCTTTGGTAGTGAGGAAGCAAAAACTTCGAATTACCAAGTAGCAGGTGTATATCAAAACTCTAAAACACTAAATTTTACATGCGATGTACAGATGATCTAATGGAGTTTTTTTTTACCATATACGAAAATATTGGTATATTGATTTAACGAATTCGACATTTGACTGAAAGTGTGATTTTGATAATGTTATCGTAGGATTGCTTTATAGATTGGGTGGAATCCGACTCCATGGAATAAACTAACGATGTCGAAAACTACAACTGCGGTCTTTGCGGTTGTTATCATGCTGAAGACTCAATGTGGTGAGTGAAAAATCAAGAGTAAATACCTGCATGTAGTAGGTAAGTGGTCTCCACCTACGTAAGTGGTCTCCAGGTAGAGGTGGATCACATCTAGTGTTTTAAAGCCCTGCCAAATGCCGAACAAGCAAGAGAGGTGTTTCACCCAGCGTATGTACTGGTATTATATGTCTCTCCTGAGGAGGGGAGAGTCCACCCATGCTTAAAAAAGTAGAAAAGTCTCATAACCCAACAATAGCGAGCTGTTTCTCCCTCGAGAACAACTAGATCAGGAGATCTCCCAGCGATGTTGATATTGTAAGTATTTTTATTCGGGAGCAACATAGCTCCAGCTAGGACACCTGCGGATAAGTCGTCCAGCAAGTCCGAAAACTAATGTACTTACTGATTTTCTCCGCTGCTGATAGCGTGATCACGACGAGGGCTGGAGGATTCCCTGAATATCTATCAACAGTACGATAATTCAAATCTAATTACGGTTAAGCCCTCCTGTCAATTTATTACGTTGTTCCGTCTTAATTGAAGTTTGAATATTCGAATGCCCGGTATCCAACGCTTTGATTTATAATGATTAAGAGTAGTACCTCTAATGCTTGTATTCCATCGCAGCGGACGTTGCAATCAGTATCATCAAAAGCCCTTCAGGTATCGATCGTACTCACAGGCTCAATCAACCACGTTACTCAAGCAAGGAATCATACTTGGAAAAGGGAACGTTGGATGAAAGGCGCTCACTGAGTCGAGAATTCCGAGCTATGAAACATTAATGAAATCAACCCCGCTTAAGTGAAGGAGAAGGGAGGGTCCTATAATTATGCGGCCGATAACAGCAAGCTTCACATTCAATTTCTCTGATGGAGATTGCCTCGCATCTCTCTATCCCTTCAAAACTACTTAAATATGAACGCAGTACAGAAATGGAACAAATTCCTGGGGCAATTTATTGGACTGTTGATAAACGATTCCCAAGTCTCCGATGGGTTTACTCGGATTCGAATCAATAATGACTTCTTTGAAGCTAGAAATTCCCAGATCCTGACACTCGATGTTGTTCGCAATACTCCTGTCAGTTATTCATGATAGTTAGGCCTCATAAACTCATGCTAAATAACTGGAACTTTACTTATTACTTGGTATTTCCTGTAGGTTTTATTGTAGAGTCCACCAAACTCTCTATATTTCCAATCATATTGATCACATTTTCCACTATTCCAGTAGTTTGACTCTGTAAATTTTCAATCGTATTGATAACATTTTTCACTATTCCTGAAGTTTGAAATCTAAACTTTGGTTTACATTAATTCTCTTTGAAATTGGAATTTCTCCAAACCAGTTAGTGAAGTCCAGTGAGAGGAACTTTTTGGTTGGCTGGTATATTTACGGGAGGAATCGTGATACCAGAATGAAAGTCGTAATCGAACGAATAATCTAATGGGGAACCGAATGATGGAAATGGCAGAATCACGTTGAAAGGGGTATACGAGTGTTGTTTTCATTTGTATTCTCTTCAATTCCTACTCGAAGTGTTCACTCGAAAAACGAGGAAAGTCGGACTTTTTTGTGTACTACCATCGGTATACCCGCCTCTTCACAACGGGCACCGCACGAAGTTCAAGGGCAGTTTACGGAGCGATACAAAGCTCCATTGAGTCGTCTAATTATTCAGTTGAGAACGTTTCAATAGGCGTGTGAGTGAGGTGGAAAAGGTATGGAATAGGGAAAAAATGAAACGTGGTTCGAGTAGAAGCCATTCGGTGTGGGGGTGCACTGGATGGCTGTAAAGCAAGTTTATTGGAGAAACTCGAGAACAGGAGACTGAGGGGTGGGTAGTTGCAAAACCAAAACTGCAAAACGATTGCGGGAGGAAGCCTCAGCTTTCCACCTCTGTCTTTACATTGTGCGGAGTCTACAGGGTGTTGGCTCTCGCTATTGTACACTACAACGACTCACAACAGTCACAAACTTGACTCTCCATCTGGTTCTTCCTCTTTCCGACAGTTGGAATTATTCAAACCTCGTGAAACCACCAGCCCCAGCGGTTCCTTTCGCCTTAGTCGTTCTCAGTCTCTCCAACCGTGATGTTTTCCATATTTGTCGACGCTCCGACTTATTATGTTGTGATCATAATAGAGGGGCTAGGTATCAAATAATTCCATTGACCATTTCAACGAAATTTAGTTAGAAAAGCTCCTGAAGTCCTTTTGGATAAAAACCGAACAGAACATAGAGGGAATGGCCTCCAAAGTTAATCCCTAGCTTCAGATACGTACAGCTCCTATTTGCGATTTTTCATCGAAACGGAAGTACACCACGTCAGCAAATTAGAGCCCCGCTGCTGGAGTCCTTCAGGTTTTAATATGGATGCCCTTAGATTAGAGGACGGACGGCTCTAATTCTACAGAAAAACCAGACAGCTCCTTGACAGCCTATCAGAATCCAGCTTCCAATCCCTGGTTTCAAGATGGCATTCTTTTGATTAAAAAACTTACAACTCCAATACTTGGTTTGAAATAATTAATTAATAGCCGTAATTCATTTCAAGCTCCTCAGATTATTGTGTAGACCTGGTTTCCTACACGTGCTTTGCGCGTGGGGACCCAGGCTCCACGGATGTGAGCCAGTAGTGGGAGAGCCCCCCACTATTGTGGGGCCTATAAAAAGCCCGGATGGGCTCAATAAAACATGCATTCAGATCTACAACTCCTCTTCTTATTCATCCTCTTAGTGCCTCATTACAATTATACATTATGTAATAACGAGATTTTCTTAGGGTGTATCGATCAAATAATATTATATGATTAAAAAATCTCGATGGAAAAATTAACGATTGCATTACGGATCGAATAATGTGGAATGGGGAACTAGTACGGGTAGGAATTTTGTATTTTGAACGTCCGAATCTGATTCAGCGCCATTCAAAACCACTGGTGCCAATTTTCAGCTTGAAATTGGTTTGCCCAGGAAACGGGTTGAAAGAGAACGAGTGACGTCATTTAGATTCCTCAAAATATGGGTGCTGAGGCAGGCCGGTGACGTTAGTTAGGTACGTTAAAATTACAAAACCCATTCCCGTAACTTTCAATCGGAACCTTCGTCGTATACCCCTCATATGGCACCTTTTTGGAAAACCTTCACGAGGTAAGATCTTTCAAATTACACGATAAGAAATAACCATGCGAGTTCCCCATTATTCTTATAAAGAGGATCCGTACCAAGAAGAAGCCTTCCTTGCCTATAATTATCACCTGGAACCAGGTAAGAGTACGTTAGTCACTCGTGATCAGGTGTTCTTCAGGTATATTTTCGTACCTATCTACTTGAAATTAAGTTTCAAAACCACGAGGAAATTTAACTTGAAACTTGAGCTACGAACAGGCAACTGGCTAGATGAGTAATAATCTCAGTGGAAAAAATGTCAACATGAATATCAACAGCTTCTTCGAATTTTATGGAAGAAGGGAGGTAGAAGTACATCATATTTACGATCATCACAGTTCTACAGCCACAACGAACCAAGGCGCTGGACGCTGCAGGGTTCCCGGGCAGAATCGTGTACGAAACATTAACGTCTCCAATCATCCTGACCGCTCCGTCATGCCGCTCCGATGCTGACCAGATTGCGATCGATGACTACATCCAATCCGAGGGTTTATCGAGACAAAAAGAACGGAAAGATGAAGGCGAGAGGAGCCAAGACTGAAGAAAAAATTACTTGTGTACCTATAGAGAAAATTTTTCATCGTAATCAGATCTTCACGGCTGCGGCTCCGCGCTGATACGACACAGTGATAACAGGTGGGGATCATCCGTTACGAATATTAAATTACAAGTTCGGAGCAGGATCAGTCTTTTTTGCCTCTCCGCGACTTTCAATAAGCCAAAATTGAGGAAGCGTCCCTGGTTCATGTCCGCAAAATTGAATTACGACCTGTGAACAACTCATCTGCTCCACCTCGTTATTGAGGAACTGGCAGAATCATCGTGAGAAAATCCTGAAGTTCACATCATCGTAGTATAATTAGCCGGAATTTTGGCTGGGATTAGGTACCTATATTCTAACAAAACACTGGTTGTCTGGTTAAAAGTATAGCGAACTTATCTCATATAGCAATATTACATAACTAACAATTTCACCGAAAATACAAGTTATCACTATAGGTGGACCAGAACTTGGGAGTGCTCCCATCTATCCTTAAGCATGTTTTGCAGTTTTGCTTGCAACTCGTTTGCTTGATTCCAACGTTTAACATCGGTAAAAACAGTCCATCGAAGGGTCTCGAGAAATCCACATCTTCAAAGTGTCAGTTCTGAGTAGCTGAATTGTTGTGAATGGTAAAATAATTAGGTATTTGAAATACGTGCCTAATAACGCAATCCCATTAAACCCACTATTAAATAAAAAGTTTCAACATGAATTGAATTTCAACAATATATAGGTGGTGTGGGGTAATAATGTTGTGAAGGGGAAGATACGTCCCTTAAAACGTTATATATATTGATTTGATACTTAGATGTATCAAATAATATCTACAGCATCAATAATGCCCGTGACTCATACCTATATTCATTTTTACTACCACCGGGTTATGATTATGGAGTAAGAGATCTTATACGCAGTGATCCACAGGCGAACAAACAGACCTGGCGTGGTAATAATAAGAGGAAGATGGCTCGCTACTTAATAACAATAGTATAGCTGTAGTAATCTTACTATACAAAATATATTTTGCACATCCAGGCTGTTTGATAAGGTAATAGTATCACAGTGTTCGATTGATGAAATATTATAATAAAGCAAGTATATAGACTACTATAAATTGATATTTAGTACCTACTACATTTGCTCAAATTCATAATATTGTTATTCATAAACTGTTAGCTTGAAAGATTCTGATTTATCTAGTTCCTTACTTGAAGAGAACTTGATTTCCATTCACATGAGGGAGAATATAACCTAGTGGGAACCCCTCGAGGTATATGTGATTATTTTGAAGGGGTGATAAGTTCATACGATTACCAATATCCTTTTTCTGTATGTGAATAGATTTTCTGTGTTCGGAGTTTGTATGTTGGACCCCTCCACCGCGACCAAAGAGGTCTATTGTGGATTTACCCATGTCATACGCGATATGCTAAAATTCTTTGGATCACCAAAACCTGTAATTTTATATTTCAATCTCAGCGAGTGGAGTGGGACGTGAAGATCGCTTTTCGAATTCAAACTAACAATGAGAAGTTCGAAGAGGTCCGATCCGGCTCATGGGCTGAGGTGTCAATCCATAATCCGTATGAGCCCGTGGGTGCCCTCGCGTGCCTTTGTTCTCTATACCATTCGGAAAGGTGAAAGGCGAGTGTCAGATATGAGCAGGTGATGCCCATGTCCAAAGGTGTTATTTGACTAAATTGTCTGTCAGTGCGGCCGTCCGAACTGGCTCTAATGGGGTCTAACAAGGCTCCGTTCTCAGCCTCCTCTTCTTTTTCTCTGCTCCCTTACCCTGCTATTACTCGACCACTACAAGACCTATCGCACCATCTATAAACACCCTGCCTGCAAATTACTCGATTTTTTCTCTTATTTTAAACCTCCCCAAACCACAGGCTGGAGATTAATTTTTGTGCATTACATTATAGAAATTCCTAAGCCTCGGGCTTTCGTCGTTCTTGAATAATAATTTTCGAAGAAACACTTTATATTTACGACCCTCAGTTTGATATTTTACGACTTAGTTGTTTTGCCTGCATCTAGTTTTCAAACTTTGAAAGGAAATAAGTCTGGTTTGGGTGAGCAGTATTATAGATTCCTCACTTTTGTAACATGGACGTATAGAATCAGTGACCTAATGGAAATTTGACCGAATTCGTTTAGAACTGTTCCGGAATTAGGTATGCCTATGGCAACAAATTCCGAGCTCGATCATGCGCAGTAGCTATAATTATCCAATTTTGATTTATTCGTAGGCAATCTTCTTGGGGTGTCCTAACTACTTTCCGAATTTAAGCAAAATCGGTGCATAGGAACTCGGAATCGTATAGTTCCAGGAAATTCACGTTTTCGCATGGGCAAAGGCTCTTTGTACTCCAACGGCGGTGAGATTATTAGATTACCGTGAAGGGCTAACCCGCACAAACCCTGAAAATGTCAACGAAATTGGTCATGTGGTTCCAGAGTTTATATGGCTAGAAACAAATTTCAAAAAGCACTCTGAGCTATTACTGATCCGATTGTGACGAAATTGATAGGAGTGACCCCAAATACCCCAACTACCTTGAAAATTCGAGCAAAATCGTTCCACTAGGAACCGCAGTTTCAGAAAATTCAAATTCGCACATGCGCACACGCTACCAGTGGTCCGACGGCGATGAAATTTATAGAGGACCTTCATGCACAAATACCTACCGAAAATCATAAAAATCGGACCATAACTTCATTATAGTTTTGGTTGGTACGATGAATTGACCACAGAATGACAGACAGACACGGAACCAAAATTGTTCAGAATGCATTGAAATTTATTTAATTTATTGAAAGAATACATCTAAGAATAGCTTCCTACCTCCTTTAGTGAGGAATCAATAAATTTAATAATGGGTTCGGAAGTATGGGGAATTTGCGTCGATTTAATTCAATCTTTCAAAGGAAAGATCTCATTGATAACATTGCAATAAGGTGCAATATGTGCGTTATCTAGAAGGGAGATATGGGAGAATACGGTGGGGGAAAATCTGAGGCCATGACGTCATCTCACCCCGTGTCCGTCCGTCGATGACGTCACACGTATTTTTTCAACCGCTTAAAAAGCCCAACGCTACGGAATTCCGAGCAGAAAATGGGCACAGTTGGGTTTTTGAAAGTACAGAATCCGATTTCGTGGACCAAAATCGAAGCAAATTCCCCATTCGATATTCGAAAGAATATAATACCTACCTATGAGTACGTATATCGTAATAAGTTATGATGGATGTATAGTAGAAATGACTAGGTACCTAGTAGGTTTTTTCAATGACCAGTCTAGACTTGAGAGATGTACCTAGTATTTTTATTCCCTCCGACGTTTCCACCCAGGAACTGGGTCCTACTCATGTACTAATTGTTGTAGTCTTCAACAATACCTAGTGCTATGAACATGGAAAACGTCGTAGTTTTATACAAATTGTACAGAACTGAGACAAATGAGGTAGAATATACAACAGTGTCTCCCTCAGTTCTCAGTTTCTTAGGGAACGCCAAAATTAAATTTTGAAGAGAGAGGGGAGATAGTTCAGTTGTGTGTTCGATGCTTTATTTTGTACATCCTACTGCCTGCACAAATCCAATATCCAATAAAAGCATAATAAAACAGGATTTTTCTGATTTCAGATCATGCAAAAATAAAACTTAAAACATTGTCAATACTCTTTTAACCCCAGTATCGGAATATCGGATTGGTAGGACTGTTGAAAACAAAACTATTTAAGCATGAAGCTACCGAAATATTCACTTTTATTTTATTTATTTTCACGTAATTCTTGTTCTTGATCCAGGGAGGTTGGTCGGTCCAATCCCTGACAGAAATTCCGTGTGAGTCAACACTTTACGAGCGTTATCAATCACATTAGTCCCGTCTGTCGGATCGGACTAGGGAGACGGAGGAGGGTTGGAAAGGGCCTATTGGACCCGCTTATCCGGTCACATCGGTCCCGGATCACGTAATACATAGAACTAGATAAATTGTTTGGAAGGGGAGGGAACGTCTGGGGGACCCACAGTCTGGTGAAAGAACGAGGGTCTGCAGGTTATTCTGAGGGCGTCTTGGAAGCTTCTAAAGGAAATCTCATCCCGATTTCAGTGTAATCCTGCTTTTAAGCTGACTCGTCAGGATCATTGATCGTCGAATATTTCAGAACCTTCTCAGTCTATCCTACTCGAAACTCAATTACATTTTTGCTCTTAAGATGTCGAACTAGAACTATTCTGACTCTGCAGAATACAAAAATCAAATAAGAAACCCCGTGTTCTGCTTATATGTTTGCTGAAAGGGGCGCCTCGTGGGAAACCCCTCGAAATTATTAGGTAGATACAGCAATGACTACTCTAAATGCATTCAGAAGCACTGTTTTAAATAAATGGTAGAGTGTATATTATCTATATACACACATTTCGTGCATGTACATTATCATTCCTTGAGCCTAAAAGGCGTTGTTGACCGTACCACTCCTACAACACTACACTCCTCGTTCTTTGGGATAAATTCACTAGATTCTCATCATAATGTTTCGTAGTCCATTCAAAATATAATTATGTTATCACGTTATCGGAATAAAGCAACCTCGAATTTATAAACGAATATAACAAACTCATAGAACATCCAAAGCTCAACTACAATATTTGTATCCTAATTTATATTAGGATGTTATTGTGGAGATCAACTAGGTTTTTCTTCTCCAAGAAATAATATAAACCTTTAGATTATCACGAAAGTTTAATTTCACAACGTAAATTTCGGAAATACTTCATCTCATCTTCATGTACAACTTCATTGTATGTTGTGTACCTGAAGATGGGATAAAGTATTCCCGAAAAATACTTTGGGAAATTAAACTTTTGTGATGATGTAAAGGTTTATATACGAGTATTCTTTGGAGAAAAACCTAGTTGCTCTCTATTATGGATTATGACAATTTCGTTTAAACCGTCGCATGATACGCTGAAAGAATTGATGAGTGTTATTGTGGGCAATTGATTTATATTAGATATTATTGCAAATTGAACTTGCATGTCGAAAAGTTTCAAATGCTTTGGTAAGCTGAGAGTTTCTTGAAATTTAAGATGCTGGAAGTCGAAAGAACTTGTAGAAGCGATATAAGAGCGTGCTATTATCAATGACACTATGCATCATGTTGTGTCATTTGATTCATTAATACTATCATTTTATAAATTATACTAATAAATACTATTTAATACTACAGGAATAGTATAACAATGTTTTTGTCAACATCTCGTTAAACATCAATTTTCATCATTATGAAGGTTACACATACTCATCGATCTCCATTACCTGAATTTCCAAAACAAAATATGTACGGCGTAATAAATAGAATATGCAAATGTAGAAAATCGATGAGCAGGAATATTCATGTTTCAGTGAAGTCGTACTATATCATCTCTACATCTTACCTCTGATGGTTCTTCGTAGAGTGTAAACTTTGAATTCATCTCATTCAACGTACCTGCAAAAAAAGGAAGAGTTTTTGAACCTTGAAATTTATTCTACATAAAAATCTACGAGTTTTAGTAGAAGATTACCTATACCTACCTGAATTATCTTATTCAGAAGAATTTCAATTTGATTTTATTGTGCAGGAGCTAATACCTACCACATTGTTCGAGATTTTCATCTACGATCACAAATGATAATTTGTTCAAAAACCAGCTGAGCTGGGAATGTTGGGACACAGGTACAACATTGGGAATTTTGAAACACAGGTATACAGCGAGACTCAGTCGTACGGAAGACCCATGTATATGCCTATTAGCGCGATTTCTCAGCACCTTGTTCACCTCACAAATCAATGTTCCATTCAATATATGGGTACAACTCAGTTCTATAGTCGATCCGGGCGTTTAGCATGATTCACCCTCAGTTTTGATTCTGAACAAGTACCAATAATTTATACTAAATTTTTACCTTCGTCTTCTGTTATGTTTAATTTATCTATTTTTTCCTAGTGTCTATGAGCTTTTAATTTTCAAATAGCGAATATTCGAATAAAATAAAGCTATTGAAATGGCTTCAAAATTTTTGTAATCCAAAGTTTTGAGAATTTTCTTCATGGAAATCCGTTTCAGGCCATTCAAAAACAATTCCTGAAATTTAACACTCTTTCATATGTATGTATATATATTTATATATGTGTCATTCCATATCGAGATAAAAATTCAAAAAAAAATTTAAAATGTCAATAATATCAAAAGTAAGGATGAGTTCGTTGGCCAGAATTTTTGGAGTACTCCAAGGGGTCAAATTTTGAAAATTTAGAGTCAAAAATCGCTAAAAACGTGTTTTTTTTAGGTTTTCGGTGTAAACTACCATCTTAAACATAGGAACATAAATTATGGTATATTCGGAATCAGCGTGAAATTGTCTATAAGAATCACCCACAAAATCGGTAAAAATTAGTTTTTGAAAATTCGCTCATCAACTCATGCTACATGAATGGAACTTGTTTCTTACTCCGATTACTATATCGCTGATAAAATAATTTCGAACAGCTATACACAACATGCAAGAGAGAAGCAATGTTTTCGAACCTAAATAAATAATATCAAACCGCATCACCTGAAATAACATTGAGTGAGATGATCAGTATTGGCTTATAATTTGACGCCACCGCTGATTCGGTTTATATCAAACACAGGTCATGATTGCTCTGCAACTTGAAACCGGAGAGCGGCTCTCTTGCCAAACTGTTAATTGCATCAACCGAAGCCAAGTTAAACACACGAGATTACAATCACTATTATACCTCCGAAGAGCAGCCAGTCATTATCTGGTTCATTTCCTTCCCAGGCCATTAAGAAAATATGATATGTAACGCACTGTAACCCAAAAACTACAACTTTACCCGCGAACGGTAGAAACGAGGTGTTTCCGGTTCTTGGCGAAGGCCTGCGCGCCCTCAAAGGACTTTTTTCCCATAGATATCTCTCGAAACCAACGAGGCACTACGAACTAATTTTTCTCCTCATAAATAACCATGAAGCTACTCAACAAAATGCAACAGACTCTCAGCTACCTGGCAACTTCTCTCCTTTTTTTCAGGAACATGTTAGAAAAGTCTCAGAAAAATATGAATAGGTATGAAAAAAAAAAAAAAAAAAAAAAATCCATCTAGGCCTACCTACTGAGAACAGAAACGGAAGGGAAGGGAAGCCAATTAGAAAAAAGGCATAATCCATCAGGATGAAGACATAATTAGTTTTGTGAGAGGTGTGTAAAGGTAGAGTCGGCCACGAGGATGAAGGGAGGGGTTCGCTGTTCGCCTGAGCCAAAACGGAATCATTAGTGTTTCGTTGTTGATTATGAGGGGAAAACCTCTTCCTTTGTAGAGCTAATAACCCTTTTTGTTTACCCGCCTTGCTTCATTCTTCCTCGGTTTTACGGGGAATTCTCCTACCCAACACTCCTTGTCCTTATTTTTCAACCCTTGTTTTTTATGAACCAACTAAAAACAGTGAAGAACAGAATGGGATCCGCTTATAACAGAACCGTGACCTAGATTATCTCATTTTATTCTTTGGGGGTAGCTCAGTACGAAAATGCCCAACAGGACTCGATTATTCTCGAGCAGTCTCTAGTGCAAATCTTTTCCCCACCGTGCACCCAACTGGCGCACCCCCGACATACACAGAGCTACTATGAAAAAGACGTGATGGAAATTAGCTTATTAAGGAACAGAATTATGTAAACAAAAACAATTATCATTATTTTCACCAAATTAACTCTAAATCAACTCTTGAGTGTACCGAGATCGGTTACCTCTAATGCGAAGGTATCCCTCAAGTTAGTGTCAGGAAAGACATCGAGATTAGAATCTCCTCTTCAGAAGCTACCTAAAGACGGAAAATGATTCGAAATCCAGTAATGACCCATTCCAGTGTTTGGGAAGTATTTTCCAGAAATGTTTTTGGTTTTGGAAAGTATTTTCCTTCAGAAATTCCAAATGCGAACGATGAAAATCTTCTAGTACATACCTAGCTACTATTAGATATACAACCTCATCCACACTCATCCTCCTCCCACAACGTGGGGCCCTGATATGAAACCTGCAGAAATAATAATTTATTTCAGTGTTAGTTTTAATTCACCACCTCGCCTTCAACATGAGTCTATTATAACTCAGACAAACTACCTATTTCTACATAAAGGTTTTGAACTCTGATCATTGAGATATAAAGGTGTCTTCGTACCGTCGATATAATAATGTCAAGAAAGATTAGGTCTGTACCTTCTCACCTTGAAACCCCAGTACGAGTACAACAAATAACTTCCATAACCACATGGTTTGGATATGAAGCTACAAGTAACCTTCAGAGAGAAGTAAAAGAGTGTGACTCCCTCGTGAAACTAGTTGCATGAGTTTACCTGGAGACATCCGCACTGGAGTGAACCAATATTCACACGGGAGTCACAATGTTGCCTACATCAGACATTAGTGTTTCATGTTATTGTGTTTCCACGTGCAAGCGGAACAAAAGCCAGATGACGGCCACAACTGATACGAGGTACTCATAGGCACATGGTAACGAAAACATTATTGATTATCATCTAGTTAGATCATTGCATAAATTAAATCGCAGTACAGATCCCCACAAGCGATGTAGGAGTATTATTATGCAGTGATTAGGTTCGATACACATCCGTCCCTCTGTCGATCATTTATCGTAGAACCCTTACGACCATTCGGAATGTCTCCTGGGGTCGAGTATTTCAAAGTCCCAAGGCTCTTTTACCATTAGCTCTTCGAAAACTCTTAATTGATCTTCTGCAAGCCTCGACGAGGGAAGAGGCTCAAAATCAGCGGAGGAAACGCGATAGAGTGAAAGAGAAGAAGGGAGAAGAGGTGAGAGAAAGAGAGAGAATGAGTGGCCCTCAGGGCTCAAGGGCTGGATCCCCTTGCCGTAGCTTGCACTTGAGATGGAGAGGAGAGCCCTTGCATCATCAACTACAGATCAAATATTCATTACGGCCCACCCTACCTTTCCTACCTTGTCCGTTCTTCACTTTCAAGGCTTTGCCTCGCTAGTTGCAGTTTTTTTTTTCAACTGCTTTTTTTACTCTCTCGACATCAAGCACTACTTTCTAGCACTAGTTCTTCTCCCTTGTTCATTGACTCTCAAAGGTTCTCTCTCTTCTATAGTACAACCCACGTCACCGAGACTGTTTTAAAAATCCCTTCAGTGCATAAAATCAAATATGAAACAATAGAATGCTCTTTGCTTATAGACCATTGATATGTTACACAGTTTCGAAGCCTTTGAATATTACTTAGTTACTACGTTAATTCTACAATAAATTTTGACGTTCATGCAAGAGGGAATCTGATTTCCTAGCGGGCCTTCGAGACGTACTATTTTATTTAGTCTCTTGTTACAAACCTTCATTTACCCACTGTCCTATATTAGTAGCATTTTAAACGTTTGGTGGATCTAGAGATAGTAATTAATGCCCATCTGGAGGGGATAATGTGATCGGCACATTTTAATGATAACGTTTGTATAAACTAACAATAGGTAGTGAGTGAGAGCACTTGGCTGGAACCCCAGGGGTTATGTGTTCGAGCGCAACAGGTCACAGTTTTTCCACTATTAAGGGGCCAAGGGACGGATGAAATACGTTTTTCCCATATTTCTCAGCCAATTTTGGGCCGCTTTTGGTGCGGTTTGCGGCATTTTTCTTGTTATTGAATTCTCCAGGGGGATCAGCTATGTGTCATTTTCATTTTGTCATTTTTAATTTTTCTCGTCCTTTTTTAAAATCCAAATTGGCATAACGGCACTTCATCCCCCTAGAGAATGATAAAATAGGAAGAATGCCACCAACCACATCAAAATCCGTTGAACATTGGCTGAGAAAAATGAGAAAAACTGTGCAACGCTAAAATGGTTAGGGGAGGGGGGTATGGGGAGGATCTGTTTTTTAAACTTAATGGTCAAAAGCTGTATAATGTGATAGTAAGAGTCCCTATAAATTCATCGGTTGCCGAGATTTAGGCATTTTTGAGGGAATTTTGAGTTCCGTCCCTTGCCCCCTGGACACTATTTTCTTATTCCCATCGCTGTGGACTTTGTCATAGGTATAACATACGGAATAGCCAACGGGATTTTTCTGTTGAAATGAAATACGTAAATAACCAAGGATAATTACTGATCTGTTAACAATCAGTTTGGGAGCCACAGCTGATGATGGTGCCTCCGGTATCGGAACCGGTACATGTAAAGAAGGAACTTCAATAAAACTTCACGACGTTTGCAGAATCCTTACTAACTTCGTCGCTGGTTGCCACTCGCCGGACTTCGCCAAAACGTAATCAAATCTATAAACTTTTAGTAGGTATATTTTAATTTTGGTTTATT
>JAEMON010000004.1:33300995-33316882 GCA_030264115.1 Lygus lineolaris
TTTGCAGCGTTTTTCAAGTTTGGACTTAATTATTTGCACTCATTTTGAGGATACCTAGGTAAGTAGGTAAGTACTGTGAATTAATGACTAATTTTAGGTACCTAATGAATATAGGAAGGTAGGTAATATAGGGGGAGACAATAACATTCAATTGGTTTCAACAGACATTTATTATTTTTGGATGAGCTTACAGAAGACATTTTGTTCTTTTGCTAGAGAGGAATGAAATATGCGTCAATCGATGCAAGTTGAAGAAGGTTTAAATCGGTAGATATAGCAGGATAAATCGAGCGTCGAAAGATTAAGGAAATGTAGCTAACTGAACGTTTCTATCGAGGGTCGCTCAAGAAAAGGATGACGCTAACGTATTAGGCTGAATGGCAGGTTAGTAGGATCCCTTCCCGATATTTTTTCTGATCCGTTGCGTAGCATCACAATCGGCATCCAGGTACTTAAACCGATCTGAAGGCACTTTGATGGCTTCGAGGAACGCAAGGGGACGACGGAGGTGATCGGGATTCAATTATGAGACCCCCAAAGGGAAGGTTAGGAACGCGATAAAGCTGCTTGGGAAGGGATTTCCAAACGTGGGAGTGAGGGTAAGGGGACAAGACGTGGCGATCCCTCAAAAGCTAATCATGCGATCAAATTATATAGAATCCGATCTCAACTAGTCACGAGGAAAAGGGGAAGTTGCTGATCCGAGCAATAAGGGGTCGTCATCGTGTCTTCGAAATCACTCTAGAGACGGAGGAGGAGGATGACTCAAAAATCCAATAAACCTTTCATTCGCCAAGTGACAAATCACGGGAAGGAATTAAAATCGGGATCAAACGTGGAGGGAAGTAACGCGTTACCTTGCTTCGGGTACCGATTAAGGGGACTGACGCTAAGAGTGATGGAAGAAAAGACCAGAAAGGCATTAGGGAGTCTCTCTTCCTTTTGTGGTGCCTGGACCGGGTAGATAGCAAATGAAGGATGGCCCTGGTAACTGTGGAAGACTTAAAATATAGCCCCTACCACTCCTAACCAAAACCATCCCTGAGATACCTCCTTGTGTTCCTTTTATGATTAATTTTGACAAGATTCTAATCGCAACGCACCCTTTCCTCGGTCTTACCATTCACGAGCATCCTCTTCAAAAGGCAAACAACCCCTGAGCCCCACGTTGGCTTCTTTCAGTGACTTTTCAAAAGGAAATCCCAGTAATAAATCAGGATGAATATGATAACCCGAATAATCCGGATGAGACAGAATTTACAAATAATGACGACTCTTAATTCCATATTGGTATCCAGACATTTGACATAGTCAATAGACTGCAAAATTGAAGATGAAAGTATTGTAGTTGACAGACTACGATAAACGAGGTTACAAGTATAAAGGTGTCACAAAAGTTGCGTTACGAATTTATTCTAGGTTCTACTGTACATAAATATGAGGAGTAAAAGTATAAATATGTCCCAAAAATGCGTTACAATGCTTCCTGATTGACGAATAATGCTTCCTGATTAATTTCTTTATTTCTTCATTTTCGTCTTAAAAATACAATTTGTACATACTTTGTAATGTTGAAATTTCGATTTGTATGTCGACTTTCAACGTCTTTGGATGTCCATAACTCCAGAAAGGAATCTCAATCGTGAGTCTTGGGTAGCAAGAAAGGAACTAGAGTTTGAGTTGTCATTTCATTTAATTGTCTAATCAAAAAAAGGACACCAACGCCCGGGATTTTCAGGAAATGTTTCCTCATAATTATGAGGAAATATGTATGGCATTATTATACATGGCTCAAGATCTCTTTGTATACTCTGAATGCGCTCAACCCCCATTTCAGTTTTAGGTAGCTGTAAGTACCTACCTACTTCTGTTAAGATTTTCGGAATAGTTAATCATAAATAGGTATCTTATTTTGGTTGAGTGATTCACATTTTCATTTCATATTTCACATTCTCATACACATTTCACCACATTTTCAACGTATTTCATTAATTTTTTCTCATTTCAGATAACACGCAACGGAATGGATGTAATTTGAATAAAAACACAAATCAGATTTTTTTATTCTTCTTTTTCTTTTGAGAGTAGCCTCCTGAAGTATTTTTTACGAAGCGAAAACCAATTGGACATACAAATTTTGATAACAAATTAGTAACTACCTACCTAATAATTGAGAACTCCCTGGCGCCGCAGATCTACCTGACGATTTTCATGAAAGAAGATTAGAATGAAATTAAATTTTGTATCAACCTTCGTTTTGAAAATCCGCTGCGAACAAAAGAGTTGGAAAAGCTCAGAACGAATCAACTGGATTTCACCCTAAAGTCCTCTTCCATCTCGTCTCGACCCATAACTTTCCTTATCTGGATCCTCAATTACCTACCCGGAGGATAAATGGCGATCTGTTCTGATTAACTCAAAGTTAATTTGCCACGGACTATATGACATCAGAAACTCCAATCGACTCGGAGATCAAGGGTTAAGAATAAACTTGAGCTGTTCGTGTTCATCCTGCTCTCCCTGAACCGATATAACTGGAACACTTAGTAGTGATGAAGATAGATACCTGCAAAACCCGCTTTCAGAATGATCCACCAGTCTTTGAATTCTGATTGTTAAGCGGTTTGTTCAATATAACGACTGCGCAAATCTATTTATGATCCAAGTTATCTAGTTAAAAAACAAATTACGAATTAAACTAAAAACATAAGAAGAAAAATTTATCACATCAAACATTTATCATTAATTTATGTTTACCTAATATTGGGAACATCCACGAAACCCGGTTTTTCGTTAATAATTATCTTGGAAACATGTACCTAGGCTTATATAAATGAACTAGATTATGTAATATATTGGCTCCAGGCCATTTAGTTCAATTTAGTTACTACAGAGGAACAGTTATTTACGGTAAATAGTGAATAGCTGTGTGGTAACTAGCAGCGTTTTGCTTTGTTTGTGGGTTGTGTCTGACTTGAAAACAATACAAATCATACACAATGGTTTATTATTTGTCTATGAAGATCACCCATCTTTGAAGATCCCATTGATAATGAATTCATCATAATAGACTACTAGCCCAATACACTTTTTGGTTGATGAGGTCAATAATTTTATAGTAGGTAAGTATACCTACCTACCGTGATCAATTTTATCACGAGAGTCACAATAATCATTTTGTTAATTCCTACCAGTACCTAATATTATTAACATCCGTGAGTTGTAAGTCCTTCATAACCTAATTCAGTAACTAAGAAAGCTCATTAGAGTAAACAAGCAACTGGATTCGGTGAAAACGAAAAAATGTTACATTAGATCAGTAGCTGATCTTTGAACGGGAATTTGTCCTCCTCGGTAAAATTTCTATTCACACTCGTGTTTCAGCTCTTTTTCTTCCTTCAACCTTTACTACAGGGAGCGAATGGTTGGTCCTAAAATGCTCCACTAGGTCTCATTGTGATATAGAATCGATGGAAAAACTATACCTTCCTATTTGAAGTTAACAATTCAGGGCGTTTTGAAAATGTCACCCCCTAGTTACTACCCCTTAGAGGAAAATGACGGTAACGCCAAGCTTCTGGGTAGAACTACACACCAGATAGGACCGGTGTACCAAATCTCGGAACGTAAAACATCAAATTTGGAGGGGTGGTGTGGGTGGGGGTACTTTTGACATGGATTAAATCCATTGGCATACAAAGACATAAATTTTATGTCTTTTAGCTTGGGGTTTTTGGAAAAATTGTGTGACCTTCTTTTTCAGCCCGAAATAGTTTACACTGTTTTAGCTTCAGATTAGTAAGAATTTAATTAACTTAATTAGATAATTGATTGAATTAATTAATTATTCATGTTAATAAAAAATAATAATAAACCATTATTTAAATACATTATTTTTTCACTGCTCCCTGTGTGATCTCAGCACATTCTCTTTCAGTTGTTCTTTTAGTGTCACGTGTAACCGGATGTCTGAAGAGCCCTTGGAATACCGCCTGTTTTTCAAACAGCTGAGATTTTATTAAGAATTTTCTCCACGCCAGAACGATAAACTATTTTTTTTTTCTTTGTATTAACAGTATTATTTTATTCAAAATAACAATAGAAGTGCGGAAAATATTTGATTTTCTCATACACGATCATTCCCCATTGTTTTTGTTTGACCTCATTCTAAATCATCAGTGACTACATCAAAAGTTGTGGGTCAATATCCACATTTTGATTCTACACAAGGTTTTATGAATTTCTATAGCCTCTTTCTGAACAGAAAACAATCTCCGAATGGTAGCCTCAGGGCAACGTGAATGAATCGGTGGGTCGGAGTGGTGAAACGGAAAAAGTAATTTGGACCGTCAAAACATCGGGAAAATATCGGGAAAATCGGTATCGGTGTTTTAATTAAAAAAAAAAAAAAGAATAGAAGCGACAAAGAGTCGTTGTGTACCAGTTGTAGAGGGGATGGTGATAGATTGTTAGGGTAAATTGTACCAACAGACTGCAACCGCGAGATCCAATTCCGCTGGAAACTACTAACCTTCATTCCGAAACCGCGCTCTGTGAGCAGATGCGACAAACCGGCCCAGCTACCAGGATAGATCATATCCTGCGGGGATCTATACGGTAGGCAATATCGGCTCTTGAGAATAACCAAGGATTTATGGTCCAGGAGCCCTACAAGGACATACATATGCAGAGCTAATGCGCCGCCTCAGGATCAATATTGGCGTTACAATGAGCTGGGGTTTGGTAAAGGCCTTTGGCACGTAGCTCACGCGTCGAGCGGATGATCCGGGTCAGGTTTTGGTGTTTAAATTTTCGGGGGCTACAGGTTTGATCAAGTACAACGCGACACTTTGTCGTCGAAAGATAATTTTCGATAATGCGGAATGTTTTGTATTTCTGATGCTTGAATAATGCTACTCGTAGTCTGCAGCAGAAATCGTCCACAATGAAATACCTACTCATATTTATGACAACCAATGTTTTGACTTTACAACGGGCAATGATGGTTTCAGGTGGTTTCATGGAATTCACGTTTGCGCACACGCTACTAGTGGTCCGATTTTGATGCATTCTCGGGGGTTATGAGGGGTAGCCGATCGGACCACCAATAGTACTAGTAAGTATGTACTAACAGTACATACAGTAGTTGTATGTGTGCGCATGCACAAATGTGAATTCCCTTGAACCATGGTAACCTCCTCAGTTCTTAACGGACGTATTTCGCAAAAATTGGGAGGGTAGTTGGAGGTTGGCTCCAAGACTATTGCCTATGAATTTCGTCAAAATTGGTTGCTACTGAGCATGCACAAACTTTAAATTGGTGAGGAACTATAATAAACAGCAAGGCAGATCTATGTAGGCCTTTAGGCAATTAAAATTTCAATGGCAGCGAATTTATTATAAATCAAACGTGGGTAACCGGTCTCGGCGTGAATTGAACACGCGTGTCTCCATTAAGCCATGGATTTCGAAGTTTGAGCTCTATAAAGCCGAAATACGAAAAATAGCCCGACTTCTCGAAACATGGCTTGTGCGGTGCTTACTGGAATAAGATTAGTATCAATGATACTCCTCATTGCGATGTCTACACCCACGAAGAGGAGCCCCTCGAGTACATAGTTGTGATGTGCCCTAAGTATGAAATCCCTAGGAATTCGATGATGAATACCACTATTCGGTACCATCAGTATCCAATGAACTATGAGCAAATACTTTATTCAAAATTATTACATGTGTACAAAACACAACGGTCATTTATTCAAGAAGTAATATAATATAAAAATTTAAAACTTATAGTTAGGTAAAATAATATGCAATGTGATGAAGATGTAATTATACCATAAAAGCTTCATGGCTATGTCTCCTGGCTATACAAAGGAGAAATTGGTTTCAATCCAATCTCACCCTCTATTGTATTTCCCTCCTCTCCATAGTGATAATACAACTTTAACTGCATTCGGCTGCGGAATTGAAAAGAGTTCAGAAGAAGTAGTTTTCACCATCTTTCTTCAAGCTCGACTTTCTCTGCCTCTCCAATTTTCACGAACAAAAGCCAGTTTTGTTTTAGCCGGGAACTGTACCTAATGCTTCAACTATTGTTTTCTAATTTTGCGGAGGATTGTGAAAATTGTCCTTACCTCTGTGGAAGGAGACAGGAGTTGTAGGGAATCCTTTGAAGGATGAAAAAGGAACCTCCTGAAATAACGTTATTCTATTCATTACCGCGGGCTGAAAGGGGTAGAACAAGTTCCTTTTGAATTAGCCTCTTCAATTAAATCGGTCGCGCACTATTAGGCAAAAAGTGTTTCCCTGTGGAGGATGAGGTGAATAGTATTTGGAGCGATTCAGAAAAGGGGTGGTAGCGAAAGGGAATTAAAGTTTGGCTCCCGTCCCGAGCATTTTTCCGGATAATTGTGTTCCAGGCTTTTGTGTCGTCTGGTGAGAACCTCCCGCCACGAATGCTCTTCTTCAACCATACTCTTTCCAGTTTTGCTTCATATCTTCCTAAGGTCACGACGGGCACCGATGTAAATCGTTACTTCTTTAAGGGTATAATAATTTATCATTCTATTACAGGTTTTTATTGTTGTTACAAACGTTTCTGGATAAAGTTGATCATGTACAAAATAGACAGCAAAATATTCTGGTATCAAAGTCATTTAATTAAGTGTAATGATTTGTGACGAAGCTGTTATTACATCAATTTCATGTTAAATCAGTCGAAAACTCTATACGGTCTGCCTGGTACGATTGGTCATAATTTTGTCAGCTCATTGCATTGCATTCGTTTCATTCAGTCACGTCTCTATAATTTGCACTGTAGGTACCTGTACGAAAACACTTATACCTTACCCAGTTTCACTAGCTTTTGTTTCTAAAAAAGCTCTTCTGAACTTAGATAAGTACCTTGTCGTACCTACTTATCTCGTCAAATCACGATAGTTGAGCGACGCCGAGCGTGGTTACTACTTGGATGGGGTACCTTCCCTAACTAAATCCTACAATCAAAAGCCTAACTAAATCCTATTACTTAATCAAAATTAGAAAGAAAATTGTGTCCTCAAAAATCAAAATTTCCACTTGTTTTTTTAATTTCAAACCTTTATGAACAATTTTCGTTCCGTGTCTGTCGGTCTGTCTTTGGCAATTCCTCGTCCCGTGCAAAACTATACAAAATCAGGATCTAATGTAGGTTAAATTTGTGCGGGTTAGCCTTTAGAAGATCCCCTATTGGAGCAGTAGTAGCTCCTTCGCTTTAGCATAACTCTGGAATTACATACTCGACAATTTCGGTGAAATTTTCAGGGATTGCGCGGATCAGTCCCCAAACGATCCACTATTAATTTCATCGCAGTGGGTTGTGTACACCCTGAAACAAGAATTCTTCAAATAAATAACTAAATAAATAATAAACCACGGTTTTTCAGTACCTAATGGACTGATTTCGCTCAAATTTGAGGATTTTGGGGGACTATTCCAAGACAATTGCTATGAATTTCGTCACATTTGGGTCATTATCCGCTGCTGAGCATGCACAAACTATAAATTGGCGAGAAACTATAATAGTCTACCTTAACCCGACGTGTTTGTAGAATATAACTGGTCCGAGGGAAGTTTGTCGGGGGTCCCTCGCCTAGGACATATTCATGCCATGGCAATACGGATAACTCCACATATCTAGTGCTTTTGTTATTTTCAACTCCCTCTGGTTATTATATGCTTGTGTTCAAGCTTGGAGATATAACGAGTGATGAAGAGGCAGGCACGACTTAATCTCTCTCCATCGAGATGTAGACACCGTAATGTAGCATCTGCCACGAGTGTTGCAGGTGATTAAGCTCAAGATGACTTCCGTTGATTGCCGCCCATTGTTTCGAATCAACACCCCGCTGTGGACTTGAACAAGGGCTTAAAACCTACGCCAAAACAATCAACCGACCCCGCGGGTGGTGGGGCCTCTCCATAAAAACTCGGTGGTAGCCAGAGGCCCTATGATGAGACGAGAAGAGCGTTACCGTTGGCGGGAGTAACGAAATCGTGCCTGGAACGTCTGAAAAATTATTCTCCTCACCTCTCACTTCTCTTGCGAGACAGTCAGCCTGACTGCCGGACGGTGCCCTTTTTTGAAAAACTTTTTACCCCTCACTTTACGAAGCTCATTAGAGGTCAGTCGGATTAGCTACGGACAACCTGAACTGCCCTCTGTGCCCTTCTCTTCATCTTCTTCAACTTCTTGTTAGTTTCTCTGCTCCTTCTTCATACTTCCTCCCGATGAACATGCGTGTCTAATTTGGTTCTCGTTGTGGACATGTTCCGGTGGAAGCGACCTTTTCAACGACGTTCGATGGGAGGGAACCAACGTCTTCGGCTACAAAGGCCTTTGGTTTTCTTCTGCAATGTATAAGCAATCCTCTTCATGGAAAGACGACAAAGTACAAAGCTCGCAACGTATTCAGCACTACCTAGCCTCGCTAACACTTACTTAAACCAGTTTTATTAACTCCCTAATAATACCTATAGGTACCTGATGAAAAATCTGACACAAAGTACCGGGTGAGATAGTAACACTCCTTCCAAATACCAGCTAAGAAGCGCAATCAATAATTATTGAGTTCCTTGAAGAAGGGAGAGTATAGAATAAGTTCTCAATAAAAGAACAATGGAGACAATAAAATTTGAAAATTATTTATTTAAAAATGAAAACAACCTACGAGATTTTACACTACGTCGCTAAGCCGTAAAACCATCAGAGAATGTTTGGTGGGCTTTAATGCTGATTTCGGTCCTCAGCCTACCTTCCTGGAGGAAAGGAAAGGGACAGAGAAAAAATGTCAGCTAATGCTATAATCTAGGGCTATATCCCAAACTCAATTAGAGTTTGGTAACACCCTACGATCGCTCTGATACACCTAATACATTTGGATTTCGTCCAAGGACATTCTGCCGTATTTCTCAAGAGGGAAATCCTCTCGAAGTTGTTTATCAAAGAAACTGAGTTTCAGGCCTAGAGAGCAGGCTTGCGATCTGTATGAATTTATAACGGCAAATGACCTATTAACTTCGTAAACTTGAATCCAGTTGGACCTACCGAAATAGCCCTACACTTATACGGGGTCAGGTGCAAAACTTTACGCATTAACTTTATCTTTGAGGGAGTAGGAAGGGTTTCGGTGCGGGAAAGGGTTATTCGCGGGCGAAACTACTTTAAACTGCTCTAAATTCATATTATCTCTATTTCATTTTTCCTTATTAAACTTTTCCTCTGGGTTACTAAGGCCGAAGCTTTCCCAGTGAACTTCTAAATGTGAAATAATGTTCGAGAAAACAGAGGGTTTCCCATATTATCCCGTTCCACGTTTTCCCACTAGAAAACTAATATGAAAGAGGAGGAATTGTAGTGACCGAAAAATATGATGTGTACATTCGAGAAATCGTTGGTTTCATTCATCGGAGGACTGCAATATAGGTACTTATATATATGATATTTTGATATGGAAAATCTAGGTATCAAGCAATTTCAGGGCTCAAAATAATATACTGCCCAGGTTTAATAATTACGATTACTTATTGATTCATTGCTCTGGATAGGTAGCAAAAATCCTTAAAATCTCCTTTGTATACTTTTGTGGCCTCATCGAGCAAGATGTTATAAAGCAAAAGCCCCATTTTTATATTGCTGAGTTGATTAAAACAAGAGTTTTGAAAACTTTTGGTGTCCATGATAGGTGATATTTTGATGATAAATTGAGACACTTCGTTCAACCTAAAATGTCATAATGCTGAGTTAGGTGAACTAAAATAATTAAAATGATTACTATTAATAAAAATTATTGGAACCATGAGTTACAATCGCTTGCACTTGTAGTTTCGTGACCCCCATCATTGTCCTTCGGCGGGCTCGAAAAATTTACTTATTTTGTTATTCCAAGTCATGTTATATTCATCAATATTCTGAAACATGTCAGCATGACTCCATTTGGAGGCTAGTTGAAATTAGTCGAATCGAACAATTGAAGGTAGTAGGAAAGGTCTGATAATGTCCGTATACAGCCACGTGAGGTACATAATATGTATATCAATGACTGAAGTATATATCAAGGGAGTATATCAATAACTCTGATTAAGATGATACAGTCTGATTAAGATAATTGATGTTACCGTGAAGTAGATTGAGTTAGGTGAACTCAATTCAGTAAAGCGAAGGAAGAAACTGGCCCTCCGGATGAAACGAAAGGTTTCGAGGTGATGGGGGTTCAGGGAAGGGTATTAAAGATGCAGACTGCTGGGCTCCTTGATCTAATGCTCAACCCTCAGGCGTTCTCATGCTTCTTACTGGAAAGGACACCGTTTTTGGGTCACAACAAGCTCATCTTTCGAGCCGGAAACCCGTTCGAACTTGTTCATCACCAACTTAATGGCCTATAAACGTTCAGGACGACGAAGCGAAATCGGTTTGGTATACTAAGTATACCTCGTTTTCCTACATATGCTCCTTTTTTTGTAAAGATGAGAGAATTTCTCCTCACGTCGGTTTGACGAATCTTGAGAGGATGACGGTGCCGAAACGGCTAATTTTCGGCTCGAAGGTTTGGAAACGGGTGGTACAAGCGACTGATTCCAAAAGGGAAAACTCCGCCACCTGTAAACAACCCAGCAATTACGAGTCGTGGGCCCCTCATTTGGAGAGCCCCCTCCGGCCTCATCCTCCACTCATCGTCCATTTGTGGTTTCGTCTCTAGTCCTTGCTTCGCCTCTGGGGTCTTAATCTTGTGGACCATCCCCGTTACGGGAGTTCATCACTCCTGACAGTCCCATGACTTTCGACTCACTCCACGCAGAGAAGGAATAAAGCTGTTTAATTACTTCGAAATGCTTCCCCGGAAGCTATACTTCAACTCTTTTTTCTTAAGCTTCTTCGTTCTGTACGTTCCTCTTTTTTCGATCCCAACCTCTTTTCTACTTCGTCTTCTTCCTTAATTTAAACTGGTCAAGCTTCCTTCTCCTCCCATTCGTCAACTAGTGCTCTCTAATGATCGCCCATTTTTATCGTGGCCCTTTCAGAAAATCATCTGTATAATCAATTCAGCCATCAATTATATTTTCGAGTGGAAGCTCATATCATAAAATATCCTGGAGAGTGAAAGCATCCTACTGGCTTCTTGGTACTTCATCATGGATGTTTCATAGCTTGACGAGCCATCGTGCTTTTGGCTAACAGAAATGGTATCATCCTACTCATTATCAAAAATGTTGTGTTCAGTCACCGTGGAGTGAAGAGAGCGAAACTGAAAAAGTTCAATGCATGCAACATGAGTTTATGAGCGAATTTCCAAAGAATTATTTTAACCGATTTTGTGGGTGATTCTTATAAGAAATTTTGCGCTGATTCCGAACACACCATATATATGTTCCCCTGTTTAAGATGCTAATTTCAACCAAAAAGCTCAAAAAACACGTTCTTCGACCCTCAATCTTTAAAATATGACCTCTTGGAGTACTCCGAAAATTCTGGCATACGAACTCATCCTTTCTTTTGTTATTATTACTATTTTCTTTGAACATTCACTAACAGAAACTCGCCGCTCGTGAATTGATAGATAACAATATTTGGATATAAATGAATAGATGCAAATCATTGAGTTTAGGGCATGGCTTATGGTATGGGCTTGTAAATATGAAGAAGTGAATTTAGTACACGAGAATTGCAAATTCCGATGACAGTATGTCATTCAGGAGTAGGTACCTACGATGCATGTACCGAATCTGTTCTGTGTGCTCTGTGAATAGAGCATTTTGAGCAAACCACAAACCATGCTCGAAGCAAGGGCTGAGGACGGTCCAGAGTTCGATACCGAATCCGAGTGTCACCGTGATGTACTCACTAAACAGAAATGACATATTCATTTAGGTATCCAGCTTAAAATTGTTATGTAGCATCGACGTTTCAACGTCCATACTGCCCTCCTTAGCAAGAACGACCTTTGTCCATTTTTGAAGTTTCGGATAAAACGCGTTTTAGTTTCGGCTGCTGCGCCATCCAAACTGGAAACTGCCGTGAAAATGAAAAATGTACATTGGGCAAATTTTTCGATGCCTTTCCCGTGGACTTGACTCGTTCTAGCTTAGCTCAAAAGTTGCGCCTGATCGAGGGCTACAAGACTGTGTCCTTATCTCCAAAAATTCAAAAATGGACACAGAAAGTTCTTGATGCTAAGGAGGGCAGCATAGGAATGTGAACTTATTTTATCACATATTTTGATTTTTGATATTCACATAGGTACCTCACCAATAAGTAAAATACCTACTTGTTTTGTGGTAAGTTCGTGTAGAATATCACCATTCACTCGTAATTTTTACTCATGCGAGTAGAATCATGATTAGAGAGACTTTTGTTTGTCTTTCGTTCGGAGAACCGATCCTCTGAGATTATACAGTTCATCGATGAGCCAGTTGATTTGGACTAACCACCGATTTCTCTTCCAAGGCGATAAGAAATCAAATCAAATTCTGAAGCTCGAGATAGCTAATCAATTGGTTCCTAAGAACGAGCGAGAGAGAGAAGTAAAAACAAGGGACTTAGTGGAGGAAGGGGTGGGGCTCCAAGTGCCATAACTCAAAATGGTAACGAGATTTCGGTCGTTATTGGGGTTGATGCCCTAACCACCCCTCTCCCCCTCCCCTCACTCCCTCGCCGACTGCATTTGCATAACTCTGTTTAATTGAGGTTAGGAAGCCTTTCCCTTCCATCTTGATAGGGCAGTTGATATTATAGGAGCCTTCCAACCACCTCGTCTTTAGGGAGATGGGTATTGAGCGTCTTAATTGAGAACGCGATCCTCCTTTATCCCTTTTCAACGGTACATGACGGTTGACCTTTTCTTGAGAAATAAAGACTACGCGGAGAGTGAGGATATGCTCCCATTTCTATGGACACATATGAAAAAAAGAGTTGCAGTTTTACGGAAGTTTGTTTATCTTGGAGAATATTTAGCGATATAATAGATAGCTAGATTGCATCTCCCTCGATGCTGACGCCAACATTTAGTAATTAGCGTTAGATACCCTACTAATGAACAACTACCTACTTACACAGGCAATACGAAAAACATAATAGGGAAAAGACTAGGGTTTCAATTTGCTGCTTTTGACCTCAGAATTGAATTCAGCAGCAAATTTTGAAAATTCAGCTCCAAAATCTGAGTAGTTCAGCGAGAGTAAGCCAAAGATAAACCCGTGTTCCGGAAGTGAAAGTTAGGTAGGCACTTGACAAATGAAATGACGTCACACGCCTTATCCTTCCCTTTTTTACCCACTTCTGCTAATCTTTCATACTGCACCTTCTTGGAAAACTCTCCATGATCTCCGCGAGGCCTACAATAAATGTGAAAGAATGAAAAAATGAACGTCTATTCTTTATTGTAAACGAAATTGCAGCGGTTTTTTCTTGTCATCAAACAACAATAATTCTTCATTTTGTAGCAATTCAAACGAGATCAGAGTCGATTGATTTTAACCTTTCGGCAGCATTTTTTCCAGATTAAAAAATTTGGTCTAGGGTTGGGGAGGGGGGTCATGAACTCAATAACCCCAACTTGTATCCTCCATTGGCACCAGTTGTAGACATATATAACGATAGTGTATTGCATTCTCGCTAAGTTGTCATCTACTTATTGTGATGGTGGGCTATCGTAGGTATAACGTTGGTAGGGTAGTGTTGAGGGGGAATAAAACAGCTCTCCTCGATTTATGGTTGTACCTCCCTTTGCTTAGCGCTTTTGCCCACGAGGGGCCTCATTAGAGCTTGGTTTTTTGTTATTCCTCTTCCTGCTACCCCTCATTATATGCCCCTACTGCTATCATTTTTTGTTTTTGTCTATTTTCACTGTCCTCTCAAAATGTGACGTTTGGAAAGTACAACCAAAAGTCGAGAAGAGCCATTTTCTTCTCCCCTCAACACTACCCTATCAACCGAAAATGGGAAATACCTACCAGCGAGTAGGTATTACGTAGGTAGTAGTATTTCGTGATTTTAGTCATGTTTAGTCTAGGAAAGGAAGAGGCCCGTAAAAAAACTCAGCCCTAATTCGAACGTACCAGCTGATGAATACAGACAAATAATGATGAGAAACTTCCTTAATCCTGACCTTTGTTAACAAATTGAAGGAACTTGTAGCTTTTGGAAAGTGAATGACAGAGGCCCTACACCTCACCTCAGGAAACGGTATAAGTTTAGTTGTATTATACAGATCCTAGAGGGTGCCGTCGTGGGGGAAACGATGAAGATGGTTGAAGGGGAGGTAAGTTGCGAACGGCAGTCATCGCAACAGGGCCGCCAACTTGATGGAGGCCCTTTCTCGACCAACTTAACCAGTGGTACCAACTTGATGGGCCAACTTCACATCAACCCCCTCCCAACCTTCAAATTACCAGCCTCGTTAAAACTTTTGATTGAACCGGAGCACTTCCGACTGTACCTCATTCCCCCTCTCCAGACCGTCTCACACCACTTCTTCGCGCTGTTCCTTCAAATCAACTACGTATGCCACGACGACGTGTACTCGTATTTATTATTATTGCTCATACGTTGTGACGTGAGCCATCAGCTCAACGGAACTGCTTAGGTCAGCTTGAGATTGGCCCAGTTTTCCCGAGCTCCTCTCGCGACCGCACTTCCCAAATAAAATGAGTTTGCGGTAGCACATTGTACACGGCTCATCCCTCCATACCTACTGTTATTCATCTAATAACTTTCCTCAATAAAAAATTACTGTTCTATGTCCGGTGCATCTATTCTTCACCTACAAACCGTAAAGACATCCTACTACATTTGGCGCAGTCGATATCAATTATAGACCCTGAAACATCGTACTAAAAACCCCAGAGGACTAGATATGGCGAAGTCCAATGTTCACAAACTTTAATGCGTTCCTAAGGGACTAAATATCGTGTTTCCGTGTTTGGTTTAGTGGTTTCAGTTTTCGTGAATATGTCGAAGACGTCAAAGTTTCATCAGATGGCGTTTGTGCGATCCATTTGCTACAATAGACGCACCTTATTAATGGCTTGAGGGCTTTACCCGACTCCTAGCCCTCATTCTCCATAGCTTCCCACTACCGCCGGACTCTGTAGAAGTCGGACAGGAATTCAGAAGGACTTCGTCAATCCCTTTTACAGACGGATGGTCCTTTCACAAGCTATTGAATGGGTAAAATGTGCGTTTGAGAACCAAGTCGAGGCCTGGATGGGGGGAGAAATAGACAGAGATTTGGAATCTAGTTTCTGAAGCCTTTCAGTAGGCGAGGCGTTCACCTAATTTTTAGGGTGTCAAAATTGGCATAGAAGCTAAAATTGTGTTAATAACAGTTGAATGTAAAAGTATGTCATTCATGTTTCGAATAATAAAATTTGATGAAACTGAGCGTATCCACTCAACCAAAATAATATTCACTTACTAGGAGAGCAAGTATAAGAGGAGAAATCAGCAGAGTAAGGAGTGTACTTCCTTAAGCTTATATTGCATTAGGCACCTAGTTTAGCTACAGAGAAGCTTCCCCTTCGGCAATTTACCTCTGGAGAGAACGTCGGTGAAACTGAGCGACTTACGGGCTATCATGATGTGATTATGTGCTTTACAGAGTGAAAGTTAGCTATTTATACCTTGAGCTCTTGAAAGTAACTAGTGGCAGAAGGCTGACTATCAATTTCGCGCCTGAAGAGACGAGCGAAAAGGCGCTTAGAGGCAATAAAATATATCAAGTCTCCTATAATAGAGCTCGAACATCAATCTGATGAAAAAAAACGCTGCAAATAATTACACAACGGTTTATTATTTTCTGTATATATATATTGCCCATCTACAAAGATCCTATTGACATAAAATACTCACC
>JAEMON010000004.1:33338278-33351625 GCA_030264115.1 Lygus lineolaris
CTTGGTATCCCCATTTTTCGGTACTTATATTTCCTGAACGGCCCAAGATATCCCAAATTTGATTTTACCATCGGATTTGGCGAGAAAAAACCTCGCTAGAGACGTATTCAAAGCGTGCCAAAACTAAAAAACTGGGGCTCTAAGATTTTTGACTTGCTAGATTAGCGTCCTGGACCAATGTGCGGGGGGGGGGGGGGGGGGGGGGACTGCTGTGACCTTGACTCGAACGCATGATCTCGAGACCGATGCGATCGGTCTACAGCCACTGCCCAGAGAAGTCAGGTACGCTACCACCTGAGCTACTCCGGACCCCCGATAAACAACAAACTGTGCGTCAAAAAATATTGCCCCTGTCAGGGTATCCAAACATCACATTCTACATTTCTTCTTCGTTAATATATTCTTAATAATATATATTAACTAATTAACTATATATTCCTAATATATTATAATATATTCTTCTTCGTTAATATAATAACTTCCATTACCATTGATAAAATATTTCATACCTATGTATGAATGAGCAAAATTGGGTTATTCAAGAAACGTTAAAACAACTGAAGTTCACTGTTAGACATTATGAATGTGAAATACAAGATGGTCTCAAATAATCCAAGAAATCCAAGGAGAGTGGTTTGTACCAACAAAACCTAAACTCGCACTCCAAAATTAAGAAAATGGTTTCCATTCGAGTCAAACGCAGACCAACTTCCGGTTTCTAGGTTTTTTCTATTAATTTTTATCTAAAAGTTTCCCTTCTTTTTTTTTTAATCAGTGCCTACACATTCTTTCTCAAGGTCAGAGAAACCAACGTATGCCCATAGATATACCATCAAATTATTATCTTTGCCTTCTTTTATCCTTTATCCTGTTAGGAAGTAAAGTTTTTCAAGAAATGAGCTACATCCATTATTTGACTTTTTCAGCGCCAGCGATATGGAATAAATTCGTTAAACTTCAAAAATCATTTATTTTCATAAAACAGTCACATTTGCATAATTTAATTTTCTATGACGTTCATTTCGAGGTGTTTTATTAAAATTTTCATAGTCATTTTGGCTATTTTTCACCCAAAAACTATCTAAAGATTAAAAGTCAATATTTTACCGAAAAGCCCGCTCAAGGTCTACTAAGTATGGGACTCAAACAAAGCACACCTACCTATTCTTGATCACCACGAAGTTTCCTATGTATGACCTCAAATTATGTACATACGATTTGAGGCCACTGAGAATATAAGCACTGCTTACATACCGGCCAAACAACTCCGTCCGGCCCACAACTCACTGCATGAAAGTTACTGTCATGAGAAGTTTTTTATTCGGAAACAGTTCCACGCCCTCGTGGAACCAAATACAACGAAAAGGAGGGACCGCCAACGGTGGTTTTCATTAATTAGAATCATAAAAGGCCGATCCCCCCCTCCGCGAGTTAGAAGAACAATTAGGGAGCAATTACACGCAATTAAACTCTATTAACCGGTCTCCCGGACTTGATAACACAATGTAAATTGCCCCCTAAAACTGTGTGACCCTCGCCCCACTTCATAGGTGCCTTCCGTATGGTTTTTCCTTCATCCGACGGTCCGTTGTGGTCATTACCCGAGAACCATTTACGTCGTGGCACACCAGCATCCACGTATTTCCTTTCATGTGACAACTCACTTTTTTACCCTCATGTGACACGTGTATCGGACAATATTTCTGTATAGGAAAAATCTCTTTTCCGGATTGATTGCACGTTGATTGGCTCTGGACTGCGTTGATATCAATGAACTTCCACACAGTTAGACGCTTCTCATCAATCATTCAGAAGAAATTTACCTCTCTTCAATTCTCAACAATCAATCTAAACTTTCTTGAGTGAAGGTAGGTACATTATATTTATACTCTTAGTGCCACATGATTATTTAGAAAGACTATCTAAAATTCCAGCTCTTATTTTTCGAATAGGTACTTGTGTGTATTTGTATGCCGCCAGTTAATGTATAGCTGTACGGAATCTGTAGCTGTGAGAGTCGACACTAATACCTCCCATTCCACTATCTCAATTTCTCAACCATGTTCCCCACTCTTCCCCAATCTACTTTTTCAACGTTGTTTGAGAGGCAGCTTTTAGTCAAGTTTTGTTCGTTTCATTTAGCCATTGGAACGGACCAATACACCGAATCATTCCCTTCTTCCACATAGAGGAAATCCTCCTTTATTTCCATTTACGGACTTACATCTTCCCTTTCTTCATTTCTGTGTATCTCCTTATCCATGAGCACATTCATTTTTAGACTCGTCCATCGAATAGGCCGAAGCCTTATGTATCCGTTGACGTAGTTATTAGACAAACTTTACTGTATTTATGTAAAAACGACTGATTTCCCTTTTACCATTCTGAACACGAATCAGTCGAAAAAAAGTCAGGTACTTGAGTAGGTATAGGTGTGTGAATAGGTGCGAACTCATTTCTGCGTACCGTCATTACTACACGAATCAATGAACCAAAAAATTTGAAATTTTTTGTGATATTAAGGGGTAAGACCCTCCATGGTCCCATATGAATTTCGTAGCATTGTGAATTTTGTTGTATCAATATTGGAGACTGTGCATGCGCAAACGTGAAATACGCCGAGCCATGTAATCCAAGAATTACTCTAGGCCAGATGTTTGTCTCTAAATTCGTTAACTCCTCCGCCAGACTTGATCTCTGGAAAACTAAAACAAGAATCGTACAGCTCTTCACTTTCCATACGTTCGGATTCCATAATTCCCCTAAAAGCATTTTACTCCCATTTGGCTATCCTTAGGTAATTATTGTTCCAGTGAACTTCTGTTTAGGTTTGTATATATGGTGGCCCCGAACCTTACCAAAAGAATTAAAGGTCTTGCGGGATATTTCATCCCGGTTACTATTAATTATACCACACTAGCAAATCCCAGATTCTATGGAAGGGTCGAAGTCGATGCGGGCAATAAAAGGATTAAAACATTTATGTTTCGATTCATTCTTCGTGGGCCTGTGTACCTACTGGTGATATTTATATATTTAGGGGAGTGATTCTACAGAAATTCACGTTTTGTTCGCACTGATAATATGATATAAAGATAATAATAATTATTAATTATTAATATTTTTTAAATATAATTTCCATAATAAATTATTAAAATTTTTAATATAATTTCCATTTTTGTTTCCCCAGCTTGAAATCAATCAAATTGTCACTTCTCTTCTGCATACTTTAGACTATTCATTAAGTATGAAGAGACGTCAAACGCACGATTTCCGATTTAAAAAAATCATCCCCAGTTTTATTTGAACATGTTGGGATGTGGATTTTCAGACGTAGGTAGGTATATTAGTTGTTCTAGCTAAGCTTCGGCATAAGTCCAATTTGAAGTCGCGTCACTTCTGTCCCACTGGTGCTTTTGTCTACTTGAGTTGCCGCCAAATCATTCCACGTTTCCGCATTCTCCTGTGTCGCCATTCATGTGTAGCACATGTCACCAGTATGTGACATGTTTCTGGTGAATCGGCTGTGTTTTGGGCACCCCAACTTTCGTTTTTCACGAATCTTAGAAGGCGAGTTTGTTTTGTCAGCACCAAAACCTGTCACTTCCTTCCTTGTATTATCTCGTTCACTATTCAAGTGTACAAATTATCATTGTTTTCAATACAAAAGCTGCGGGTGAAGCAAGTTCCAGTAGCAGCGCGAAAAGCCCGCTCCCCAGAATGGCGATTTGGGTAGCCATCGAAGTGTCGATATTGTCACTTTTGTCCCTTGTACCTTCCGTCCATTCAGAAAATTTCGAGAAGGGACGGAAGTACTGCAAGGTTGTCCAAGGATAAGTACCTACATTGTGGTATTTATTTTGCATAAAAGTTATATCATATGTATTATCCTTACATATTATCTGTCACTGCCGACGATAAAAAACAAGATGCGCTTTAAGAAATCAAAAATGGACCTCAAACGACACTATTTTCATAAGAAATTATGAGCTCGTTGACCAGCATTTTCGGAGCATTCTAAGGTACGTACCATCAGAAACCATGGATGTTTGTTTATAAATGTTGTAGTTTTTCTAAAATCGAGGAAAATCAATAGAATTAGGAAAATGAAGTACCAAGAACTACTGAGTACAGGTAGTTGAATAATATATTTTTTAATGTTTTTGTATAGGTATTTTTAAAAGATTCAAGTTTTTTAAGTCAAGACGCATAGGAAAAAGGATGATTGCGTAACGTAATCACAGATAGAATTATTTATTTTACATGGGCACTCGCCCTCAAAAATCTGCGTATTGGCTCTCCAATCACACCTGATAGGTATTTTCGACACAACCCATACCAATGGATAGGAAAGTACTTCCATCAATGTTTTGATTCAATTCGCTACGAATATACTACGGAATGAAACATCAAATACCTACTGAAAACGGGAAGATAAACCACAACTCAAAGAGGATCGATCCCCTTAATTCAATAAATGGTTTGAACTGATAAGAATCAACGGTCGTGGCATATCAGATGAAGAGGTGAATAGGAAGGGTTACTGGAGGAACGGCTGAGGTTCGTTTTCATCCCCCGATAAGCCTTTGAACGAAAAACGTTTCACGACTGACTGAGCTTTTATTTTATCAGAGCTCGAAAAAATTGATTGAAATTCAATTATGATATGAACCTTTTATGCGGATCTCAAAATCCGAAAAGGCCTCCGTGGCTAGGAATGAGAGTAAATATTGTATGAAGCTATTAGAGAGAGGATTTAGGTCGGCGGGATGAACGAGGGAGGTTTCGGAGCTTTGGAGTGGGGAGTAAAGGAGAAAAGCGGGCCCATCAACAATAAAAACAATTAATTTTGCTCGTCTCGTTTAGAAGAGGCTATAGGCCTTTTAATCTTGAGAGAATGAGAAGCGCATTCTTGAGCCCATCCTCCACTAGCCGCTGTAATTTATTGTTACCCCCAGAAAAACCTCCACGCCTTTTTTTCAAAGTTCGTTCCAGTGATAAACGGAGCTCATTATAATAAAAAGCCAATTAGGCGGAGGGTCACGTGACTTGGTAACATGGGAGTGTATGTGGAGTTGGGTCACTCTTGATCTTTCAAATGGATATTCATCGGTTATGGGCTTCAGGTAGCCTGCTGCTTAAAAGAGATGCATTTTTCCTGCTACAATAATTCTTCAGATTGATACTATCTGAAGAATTATCTGAAGAATCTATGGAAGAAGCTTGGTTGCAAGTAAAAAGCATTGTAAAACTTTTGTTACAATATTTCGTTCCTCGATACCGTAACGTTTTTAGCAGTTAGGTCAAGCAGGTTCCCAGCTAAAAATTGTTTTAGCTAGGTATGTCTGCTAAATTTATCTGACATAAGTGCTCTCGAAACTAAGTGGGAGAAGATACATTATAGTAGGTATTTTTCACTTTTTTAACTAATTGTTCTATTCTTATAGTACCTACCTACTTTACTAACTTAATTAGGTAGGTACCAACTATGGTAATGATTTAAAAACAAACAAAAACTCACCGAGAGTACCTAACTCCTCATAACTTGCATAACGCTCCTGTCTCAAGAAAAACGAAACAATTGCAGCGTTATCATGATACATAGCATGATGGTTGCATTATATTATACTTGATGCAAAACCCATCAACACGGAGCGTATTTGTTGTCACTTGGAAGATGATAAAAGCGTAAAGCGATAATAGTAGTACCGATTAGATACAAGAGGCACCGCAACCAGGAATTTTACCGACGGAGTGGGGGGGGCAACAGTGGGCAGTGACGGTCAAGCATAAAATATTTTGATTTGAATATGTATCACATGGTAGCTGTATCTACTACATGGTGTCCGTGATATCACGCATGGTTGTTATTATCGTCAGGGTGGCCATCCAATCAATCTCATACTTATTACCTAGTCATCGTGCTCTCCAGAAATTGATTTTTTTTTCTTTTTGAATTCTTTTACATTCTAATCATGCGTCTCTCGTGACGCGACAGACTAGCCTATTCAGACTATAATTCACCCCGATGCGAACTGACGACCTGCCACGTGTCGATCCCATTCAGAAAGCTTCTCCTCTCATTTATATACCACACTCGGTGACTATGCAATTCTTTTAGTAACTCAAAATAGAGGAGTGTGAAAGTCATTGAATGATCTAATGGAGTCACATCATGGGTACTCCTATGTGGAGGAATTCTGAACCTACTGAATTCTGAATTTGCTCAGTTCACATCATTATTCAAGTAGCTACTTCATCACCTGGCGAAGAATTATCATGTTCTCTTTACAAATTAGTTGAAAATGTTGATCGATTCCCTCGCCATGTTTCAGGAGGAGTTATATGGATTTCAATCAAGAAGGCCATTAAAAGGGAAAGACGGGTTGTTATGTGCCTTTTTTTAGAGAACTCTAATTTTTTTGCTTGGTAACCCCAAAAAATATCTAATGGGCAGACTCCTTGGCAGTAAAATATCGATATATCCATCAAAATGTTTGAGATGTCTCCTGAAAAATGTGCACACAATATTATTAAGAGGGCACTAATTCCAAAAATGTATTCTATAGGAAAAGAGCACTTTTTAAGCTAATGTGCAGTGGCGGAACTACAATTATAGGGACATAGGTGCGCGCCTGATTCGGAGCCCCCACTCCAACAAAGGAATACATTTATGTATTACCTACATTATAATAATTCATTCAATAGAGTACCTACTCCATTAGAACTACATATGGAGCGCAGTATTTTATACAGGGTGTCCCCACATTTAACTGCCAAACTTCAAGGATCGATTAAACAGTTAATTCCTAACTAAAAGTATCTCTAAGAGTAACCCCTTGTTTTTCCAAAATGTAAAATCGAAAATCTCACTCGTACGTTTATAATATTACGTTATCCAATCGCTTCCAAGTTCTACCAAAGTAAGAACATTCCATTAAGTGATTTCTCGACCAATACACTACAGGGATGCTGGAGTAAATTGGAGTGAGGCCGACAATTGAACTCCCGGAAACACTGATCAAATCTTCATCCAGACCAGAAAGGATTCCTTTCAGGGTGGCTGGCTGAACCAGAAACCGCATTATTGAGATGTAAAACCACGAAAAAACGAAACAGACAGAAGAAAGAGACCAGGTTAGTGATGTTGTCCTGAACTATGCTGTACAGAGAGGAGCTCAGAGGCGAGGATCGGGACATGTCTTATGGCGAATGACACTGCCTGCGCTTATCATGATGCTCTACATTACGGGTCTAGTAAAATAGATTGCATTCGTAATTCAACAATCTAGAAAGCTTCAACAAATATTTTACTCCAAAGGTTAGATGAGAGCTATGGAAGCAGCATTTACCTAAATGCAGGTGCTCTTGAGGCAAAATATGGAGAGGGCAAAAGTGGTCTTCTCCTTGCTACAAGATGATAAACCAACTATTTTGCTTGTTGGTGCCTATCCCTACATAGTACATAGAACTTCTAGGTGATCGATTGGAGTGCGGCAGCCAGAACCAAAAACCGCAATCCTACTTTTTGAAATATGGAACCTTGAAAAAACAGAAAAATTCGAAAGATAGTGAAGGTGTTGTTGAAGTTGTCCATTTCAATAATAATTATATAATTATTAAAAAAAAAAAAACTTTTGGGAGGAGAAATTATTTACTCACATTCTACGTTCCGAAACCTTCCAGAAGAAAATTTGGTTCCGTTTCTGTCAGTCTGTCGGTTTTTGTGTCCACGAATCTTTACCATATGCATAACTTACACAATTTTCATCCGATCTCTATTAAATTTTCAAGGGTGTTTGGATCAGGCCCTGGATGGTCCCCAAAGACCTTAGAAATCGTATACACCAATAGTAGGATCTATATGAAGGTTCGGTATAAGGATATACATTTGCGCTCTCTTTAGAGTCGACGAATAACAATGCAATATTGCTTATAGTGCAGTGTTCGAAATCAATCACGCTAAACGGGACGGAATTACTTAATTGTTGAGGGTATCAGCCGATCGTAGGTGTGGCATTGATCCTATGAAACAGCCCAATCTGTACCACCGACTAATCAACGGTAATCAGGTTACAGTAGCAGCTCTGTTCCCAGGGCGGCGCTGGATTGTTAAATGCTTGTCAAGTTGATTACAACCGATCGTGAATCGGCGTTACATCACTACTAACTGACTCTCGAAGTATGTTTGTATGTTGTAGGAAAACGCGGAGGAGAACAAATAAATTTGTTGAAGATGTTTGTTTGTTTTGTTGTTTGTTAATGTTTAGTTAAATAAAGTTGTATGAAGATCGAAAATTATTAGGTCAATCAGCTCAATCAAGTCAATTAGGGAGGGCGTGGACTGTAGTTTGTTTCAATGTAATTTTCTGTTACTCACCAAAGTGATTTTTGTACGAAAAAAGAAACCCTTATTTCCCTTCTCGTGCTCATCGAAGATAGGTAGGTGAAGGTCTGGAAGTGTGTAATTATTTCTTCTTTCTTCTTTCTTCTGGTAAACGCACAAGGGCTCAGGGTAACGGGGGGTTTGGTTTTACTGAGGTTTGGCTGAAGGCGCAGGGATTTAGGATGGATTCGGCAGATAAAGGTACTTTTACGGGGCTTCACTGCTTCAACACTGGGAAACTAGAATGAAACTTGAGGGACTAAAAAATGGACACGTAGCACGTACCTCGCGGCGTAACTAATAAGGAATGAGGGATGAGAGAACTCAAAAAAGGAGGGGGGGAAGGGGTGGTTTTTTTATTCGGGTAAGGGTAGACACATACATAGGGAAGAGATTCTAAAGTTCGGGTAAGGGAAGATAATTTACATTGGGAAGGGATTCTTATATTCGGCTTATCGGCTGAGGGGGGTCAAGGCAACATTTTGCCCGAATCCCAAACAACAGTTTATTATTAAAACAATTAAACTGTTGCGCGTTCATATAATTAAAAACTTGATTGTAATAGTCTACCGCAAAATCACGCATGGCCAATTCATTTTGGAGATCACAATTTTCATGAATTTTTAGCAATACTCAGAAACTAATTTGTTATCAAGTTGTAGGTTTGTGGGGAAAGTCGAATAATGTAACTAATTCCTTCAAAATGTTTATTAGATACCTAGGTACTTTTTCCAAATGAGGAGACGAGAAAGAGGATTCGGTTCTGATGTCACCAGTCACCTTCACTAATGAGGTGGAGGTTTTTAGTGCTAATTTAGCACTAAACGTGGCTGAAATAGCAATACGAACCTATAATGTAGGTATATATAGGGATGTACCTATAAGGTTATGTATTTTCCCAAGTTAGGAGGGCACAGTAGTTCCTCAGAATAGTAAAATGGACATAAAGAAATAAATGGCGAAAAAAATGATGGCTCGAAAAGTATTTTCAGTTCTATATCCATAGTAGGTGCATCAAAAGTGTTGTTACTTTACACATGGTCACACTTCTCTCCTGTCCACCCTTATATAGATGTTAAATTTGTGCGATCTATAAGCTCAATTTTAGACTCAGCTGATGCGGGAGCTAATTTTTCGACTCAGTCGATCTTAGAGACCAAGCAGCTCTATAAACTCTATTTTGGACTCGATTTCTTGGGGATTTGGATGTGCCCTACCAAGATTCGAAAAGCAACTGATAGAGCTGAAACTTCCAGGGGACTATCTTGGACCCAAGCCTCACAGTCCTGTATATTTCTTCAAAAACTCACATACATAAATTAAACACAGACAGACACTGAGCGAAATTGGTTTTGGAAGCTTTGCAACTCCGAAGCTTATGATCTGAATTATGAAATTTTCAATGATTATACCCTGGAACCCCTAGACGATCCCATATGAATATCGTCGCCATCGGATTAATAGTATCTCGTGAAAATTTTAAATTTGGAAGGCACCTCATGTACGAATCCCCAACATTTTAATAGTGAGGAAACAAAAGGAAAAAGAGTAGAGTACTGACGCGACGCATCATTCAGTCATTGCTTTTGGAAATCCTAATATATGCTCTCTATAGAGCAGATCGGTGTTAAGTGAACAGTAAGCATCAGTGACCAGCTATGTATAATATAGAAAGGTACCTACTATAAGAAATAAGCCGTGCGGGCAGAATATGCAAACATAAAATACAAACGTGTTGATGGTCATAAAGGGTAATAAAAAATTGGGTAATAATAAATGGTCCGTGAAATTACTGAATAATGCTCAGCGCTCTCTCAAGAAACTCTTCACTGCTTTTGAAGCTAAATGATTCGCGCTCATCATTTCCCCCGCCCTGCTGTGGAGTTTGACGGATAGAGAGGAATTTATCATTTGCGAGGGGGTCGTTCGGCGAAAAGGTTGAAAAGCCAGGAAAGCTGACTGAGCTAAATGGTGATGAAATGGGGAGTATTTAGAAAGAACGTTCCGCGGGTAGTTGATGGGTGGGGATGTGCAGCGAAGGCTAAACAAAGAGGAAGCGTTATGAAAAAGAGCTGAGGACTTTGGACGTGATCTGGGCATACCCACCCATTTAGCTCCTAAGCTGGTATATTTATTTTAAAAAACACACATAGCTTTCTCGTCTATTTATGAACATGACTAAGCAGATAAGTAGAATACAAGTATAATAAATATTACGATCATATTTATGGTGGACACGTTCCCGATTATTCCATGGAATCTTGCATGAGACCATGTTTTATATCTGAACGTTAAATAGAGGAGAAATTAGAAAGCAACAGAGAGTTTGGGTTGATCAAGTTATGAAATGCTAGAATGATCACGAGCTATACGTAACTAAAATATGAACATGTACCTAACTAAAATAATGATTAGTCCATGAATTGAGGAAAAACCTCACAAGGTCCTGAACAAACAAGAGTCTTGAAATAATGAAAAACGTTCCTCGGGTTGATGCTAGGTTGGAATGTGCAACAAACCAGACAAAGAAAAAGCGTTATGAGAAAGAACTTTGCTTCGGACGTGATCGAGGAAGATCCATCCACTTAAAAAGTTTTCGTTCTTGGCGAAAACTCCACTACGTTTTTCGAGCGTCTGATCCCAGAGCGCACCAAAGTCGGATTTTTCGTTCTTTTCCTTCTCTCCCGAATCGGTTCACTCCAAGCTAGACAAGCCCTGCTTCAGTTCCCCCTGACTCGAATTTATTTGAAACAACCTCGAAGATGTTTGCCTCACCGCCTCCTCCTCAGATAAATTGCCAAGCTGCTCTCTCAAAAGCGGTATATTGGCTTTTACTCCAGTGCTCTCGCTGAAAATATAAACGAGACCAATGAACCAGAACATGACTCTGGGAACAACTAGAAAATTAAACTTTACGAGACCTCCACTCGAGATTATTTTATTCTGCAATCTGAAACTCCGTTGAACTGTTGGAAAGGAACATTGTCCGTAATCAGTGGAAGTTAGGTTACATTGTGAGCAATTACTGCTCAACAATCGCAGCACAATCATTACAAGTAGGTAGGGATATAGCCACAGGAGCTGTACCTATTGTGCCAGAAGTTGAGCTTTTATAGTTTCACTAAGTACATTGATACTCGTCGGTAAAAAAAAAACTCGATGCTTCAAACTGAACCTTTTCCACTATAATAGCAATGATATTCAGTTAGAAATTATGCTATCCACAATAAGGTGTCCGCATGGGTCGGAAATTTGCATTTTCCACAACAAATCAAAAACCAAAAAAATCAAAAATCAAAAACCCCATTTCCCAATTTTTAACTGAACATTCCGTTTGGTTAAGCCGGAAAATAGCTGGGAAGAGCCAAATGAAGTCAGAATTATTTGGGCGCTGAGGGTCTTCTCCAGGAGGGAGGGGGGTCGGTGACGTCATCATTAATTTCAAGACTCTGTTCCGCTCATACGACACCCCTCATGTGGCACCTTTTTGTAAAGCTCTCACTAAGATATTTAATTTGGATAGATTAGAAGCAATCCTCAAATTAGAAGCCTTTCCCATAGCATTATATTTATTTTCAATCCTCGCAAAATAGATAATATCTCAGTTTCACAATAGTGTTCTAAAATCGCTCTTACATAGATGTTTCATGTACAAATTACTTAGTTCATTTTTTATTGAGTGTACTTATTGCGCCTTCTTGCTCATTGTAACTTATGGTTATTCATTTTTATCCTGCTGCGTTATTGCAGATCACCTCCTAACTGTATCAACATTCCCAGAGCGAAAGACTGTTACGGCATAACCCAAGTTATGGAAGGCTCCCGCGGGAAATGGTTTTGCCCCGACTTCGATAAGCAGACTGGAGGGCGGAAGGGACCGTGCGGTGGACTGTCTTGATTTATCGGCAGAGGGTTAATCAACGTATATTTTTCTTTCTTGCGTTCATCCTATTTTCCACATCCCCCTGAAGCCGTTCTTCCGCCTACTCGACTTTCAAGATGAAGTCATTACCATGGAGACGGTCCTTCGTCGAATATTGGTCGTTAATAAATTTTCATCGTGAATGGATAGATCCATCTTTTAATTTATTTTCGTTGTTGCTACACTGAGATCTGTCATTTGGGTTAATTTAAAGTACCTACCTAATCATGAACAACGCTCATTGTCGGCTCTTACTGGAAGAAGATATAACTTCAACAAACCGTATCTATTGAACATTCTAAAACCAGGAATGTAGGGAGGTGTTCTTATCCACCAGTAGAGAGATAAGGAGACAAAATACCTTGGATTTTATTATAAAAGCAAGATGAATAGTTCCAGCCATGCAGCATGAGTTGATGAGCGAATTTTCAAATAATAATTTTAGCCGATTTGATCCCTTCGGTGGGTCCGGTATGTGAAGGTACATAATGATGGATGAAATTGTTCACTTACCTTCTCGGTACATAATATTTATCATCCTCTACTCTCACGAATACGTTGATACCCAAGATTTGCATCTTCCATCAAGTCACCCTTCTGTCACCACTCGACCAATGAAGACTCCTTTCTACACATCATTTAAACAGCTCTTTTATCAACGTCAGCACCTTCATTCATACCAGTGATTCGCAAGTTTCTCTTTCTTTCGCGCATTTCTTTTTCCTTCGTCTCGTTTTACATCCCCCTCCCGGTCTTGTTCCTTAAAACGAACAAGTCATGGCGTGCAAGCGCCGGGAAACGCGATCCTTATGGGAAAAGCAGGTAGGGAGGCATGATGGATTTTCCGACCTCGCCTTTCCCCAAGGGGGAGACTTCCCTATATGGAGTTCCCCTCGGAAAATGGGTTTATGTTTGTGGGGAAAAAAACATCGTGACGAAATTCCTGCCTACGTTGAATCGTCAATGTTCAAACATGATCATTGAACGTGTTTTCCAATAAAGCTATACAGGGTGTCTCCTAAGTGGTGGACCACCCTTT
>JAEMON010000004.1:33378524-33391071 GCA_030264115.1 Lygus lineolaris
AAACCAAAATAATAAATCAGTATAAATCAAATAAAACCTACTAGGTATTTATTCCAGAGACCCCCGAATTTAAATGAAACTTTCCTTATGTACTCGTACGTGGTAATTTGTCCGTCTTTTTTTTTCTTAATCGAATTTGTAACCCACCGTGCTTTACTGTGAGTACGGCATGATGGACAAACAAGATTCGTTCCATCGCACGGAGAATACTGAAATTATCACAAAACCCGCTAATCTGGGGGGCCGGAGTTGATATCCTTTGGATTCGTCAACGGGTGGCAGTTGATGCGGCTTTCGCCCGGATCTGGGCAGGAGTTGAATTGCTTGTAAACACCCCTAACTAGGGGGTAGGAGTTGATGGACGCGCGAGATAACAGCACGATACTTCTCTCACATCTCCTACCACATAACTAGTACCCTCAACATCTACCCAGCAGATAATATACATAACAAACAAGTCTGTACAATCCAGAAAAGGTGGCTATAATTATGTACAATTCTAGTAAAGTACAAGAGATATTATAATTATGGTGAAATCAACATATCACCATATATTATTAATCATTATGAATAAACAAGTTTGGTAGGCTTGACCAGAGACCAAATAGACTCCTCCCTAAGGCGACCTGGAGTGGGTAGACTCCCACCTAGAGACAGGAGATCTCCCCACCCAGGGACCCCCTAATGGCCCCCCTTTAACGGCCGGTCCAGGCTCCTGAGACCATTCTCTCTAGCTCCACTCTCAAGCTCTAAAAACCACTGGTCAAGTCAATCCCTACGCTCTTTTCAACCTCAACGCGAGTTCTCAGTAAATTATCATCCCTTCATCCACATTTTACATTTTCTATTCAGGTCTCACAAAAACCATTCGAGCTTAAATTCCTTCATACACGTCGCAAGTTGTCTGTGAGAAAAGGAGACGTCTTAGCGTCTGTCTCCGTCGATCAAACAAATTGCACAAACCAAAATTCTACTACAAATCGAACTGGTGACGCCTCGGCTGTCCCTATCAATTTATAATAGGAACATCCTTCTCAAACTAGAAAGGAGACGTCTTGCGTCTGTCTCTATCTAATTGAAAGGACCAAATCATACCTTAAATTGAACTGGAGACGCCTCGGCTGTCCCTATCAATTTATAATAGAAACATCATTATCAAGCTAGAGAGGAGACGTCTAGTGTCTGTCTCTATCTAATCGATAGGACCAAATCATACCTTAACTTCACTCTCAAACAATACAACCAGAATAGGAGATATTTCACTACCTAAATAATTGGAGTCAGTAAATGTATGAACCTACTTGCAAGACACAAATAAGAATCGAGAAACATTGAACACCCGCTTATACAGGGATGAAGACTTTTTGAAAAAACTATTCGAAGAATACACTGAAGGAATCAAACTTATTATTTTCATTAAGCAACTTTTTATTATCTTCATTTAATGTCAAGAACTTCTTGTAATAATAAAATACTCACTCTATATGAATGAAAAAATTGATTGATAGGTATATGAATCTCGTTCCCAGTCATTAGAAAATTGTCCAAAAGGAGATTTGAATGAGCTTCCCACAACAGTCCAATTATTCTCGGAAAGAAGGGTGGAAAAAAACAGGTAAACCACCATTCCCTGATAGAAAGGGAAAATGAGAGGGATGCACCAGGAAAAGGTGCGGCTGACTGGGCGCGTAGGTACGAAGCAGAAGATTGCGGTTAGTGTTAACAGCAGGGGGAATGGAAGATGGAACGGTAACCGAAGCCTGGACCCCTCTTGCAAAGGTGGTATTTTGTGTGGAAGTTGGCCCGTCAGCGGGAGGGCAATACGTTACAAACGTCCATTTCTAATAGCTGTGGTTCCGAAGGGTCTACAGCCTATTTTCAGTGATTTACTTCTCTTTTGGACGGGATTATGTGCCCTCTTCGTAACAAGGAATATTGTTACTCCGCTTTCTTCTCATACTTCTTTCTTCTTCTTCCTCCTTTCCTCATGTCCTCCGTCCCTCTCTTTCGTATATTTTTCCTATCCCTCCTTCTTTCCCACTATTCATGGAGCAGCTGCGGTTTTATCGCCTCTGCCAGTTAACTTTTTCCACCTTTCGGGCAGCTTCTCCCCCCTTCAATATAATTGACTCGACTTTTGTGGTTGCGGTGCCAAATGGTGTTTTTTCAAAACATCTCACGTTCGTTTTGGTAGTTTATCACATAATAGGGGATCTCTTTCACACCCCAAAACTTCTATATAATAGAGTGCAACAGAAAGAAACATGATTCTAACGATTGACCAAAAAATAATACATGTCTGTAGTCACCAAGAGTCTACCTGAAGAATAATTTAGATTGCAGGTAGAGGTTGTAGAGAAGTAGATACGAGTACATAATTAATTTTAAGTATGTTGATCGTAGAGTAAAGTAGTGATGGAATTGTTGAGGGTCGATCAATGAAAGAAGTGGGTGCCAACGTTTCGGAGAATTTATTTCTCCATCTTCAGGGCATGAATCCTTCAAAGGCAGTGGAAAGTAAGACGGTGCGTACTATTTCACCAACATTGGAAGACTGTGATGAGTCTTCCAATGTTGGTGAAATAGTACGCACCGTCTTACTTTCCACTGCCTTTGAAGGATTCATGCCCTGAAGATGGAGAAATAAATTCTCCCAAACGTTGGCACCCACTTCTTTCATTGATCGACCCTCAACAATTCCATCACTACTGTAGATACATAATATCCATAATCCTTCCATAAGTACGTTGTACATTGCATCTTGGCCTAATCTCTCCGGTGATTAATAACTTACTTATTATTAACCTAATGCCGATGATTAGCTACTGATAAAGGGTCCTTTCCAAATATCTAATTCCGTCATTCTTATCATGACAGAGAAGGCGGCAACGACTCGGACTTTCAAGTAATTAGATGTCATCAACGTTCGGGCGACGGAAACCTACCGAAAGTCTCTTGATTAAAACTTGACGGGGAAATGGGATGAAAAACGAAAAAAGGGAGAAAGAGGATTAAATAACAGCAAAGTATACGAACAGCCAACGAGAGCTGTGTTGATAACAGTCACGAAAGCCGATCTGTAATTAATGATAAAAATTCGAGGAAATTAACTTGGAATAACGAAGGGAGGCGTTGATGGCAAGTTACGACCTCACGCACACTCACCCTCGTCCATAATGGACATTGTCACTTTGAAGTAGGACTTCCATGATAGCGGGGCGCAAAGACTAATGGAAACGGTGAGATAATTTTCGGGCTTGCTCAGAAAATTATACGTTTTTTTACGCCTTGAGAGAAGGAAACGACATGATTAGGTATAAGGTAGGTAGTTTTTCTGTTTTTACACCTTTCCAACAAAAATTACGAATGCAGAAGATACGATCAGCTAATTTGGCAAAGACGAGATGGCTGGTTCCCTCTCCCGAGTCGACTTCATTTGCACAGCTGAGGCGTACGGAGCATTCGCTTGGACTTTTCGTTTTTTGGCATTTTATGTCTTTGCTTGGGCACATAAACTAAAACCACGTCATGAAAAATTGCTCACGCTCCGGCACTTTAGATTATTATTAACTCGAAAAGTGAAGGCTAGGTAGAAATCAATGATGTACTACCGCAATGTTTTGAGGTACTACTCTCTCAGCTAAGTCGAAAATGGAGCTCTCAGATCAGCTGAGTCGGAAATGGAGCTCCCAGATCAGCTGAGTCGAAAATGGAGCTCTCAGATCAGCTGAGTCGAAAATGAGCTCCCAGATCAGCTGAGTCGAATATGGAGCTCATTGAAATAATACTGCATCCAAACAAATTTGGTCGTATGGGAAACTGGGAACATTATTAATATTGACATAAAATGTCCCAATGTGTTGCAGACTCGTATGCAAGCATTTTATAGGAAATTTTGCATTGATTCCTAATATACCATATTATGTTAGTATGTTTAAGGTTTTTTAAATAGTTTGAAATTCAACGTTTCAAAAATTGAAGGCTAAATAACAGGTGGGAAATCACGCCAACTTCTTCAATCAAGAGGCATTTTGATTGGTCCTTTTTTAACATCAAACAATACCCCTGAGATCCATGTCTGTACTTAATTTATCTTGATTCGAAGAGAAAGTCCAGATATTACCAGTCACGCTTGAACGGCTAGACCGATTACCATGAGGTTTTGTTTTTCTTCAAAATAGTGGGTAGGTTCCTGGCCAGGTTATATCCCAAATATAGCAGAAAACTCTGAACCTCCTCTTTCAACTAGAGTAGACGGCCCATCAAGACCGCCATACGGGCCAATGCTTAGCTTCGTCACTAGGGATCAGGCGTTCGATCAATTTTTTATCATCAGATGGCTTTTCAAGCTTCCTTTCAAGCCCTTCGAGGCCGCTTAAAAAAATACAGCTGCTGCTATAGTATGCATTAATAAAAGAGTATTCTAAAGTAAAACAGAATTCTGTAAGTTTGTCAGCTTTTCACCGCCCATGAGATCATTAGATTTTAATGGGGATTTTGCGAAATGTTCGGGAAGTCCTAAATTGGTTTTTGAGCTTTAGGAAAATACTCGTAACAATGCTTCAAAATTGCTTGACTACGCGAACCCATATTTTCTAATGTTATTGTTATTCAGCTCAAATTTTGGATTTACTATACATACAGGCCGTTCCTAGGGAAACTATAATATATATTTATATTATATTGATTTATATAATTTACTTAATTCCAGGAAATAACTAATAAAAATATCGATTTGTTTCTACAGTTTGATCAGGGCAGGGATGAGTAGCGCGTAACTACCACTCAGGCTTGCACATCAAAGATGATACCTACTCAATAATTTGATTCAATTCCGAAATAAATATAGTGATGATTGCCGTCACAGTGTACCTAATTCTTGAAACGTCTGATCTGATCTCAATGTCGAAACGTTAAATCGATCGAACTGAGTTTTGTAGATGCGGAATTAGATTGGAAGGAAATTAAAGTTCGTTCGGTTTTGTGTGGGCAATAATCACGAGAGAAGAAGGTCTCTTTCATCCTAACTACCCTCTCGTCATCCTGGCCGGGCGACAATGAAGGGGTCCGCGCGTAAATTAAAAACGTCCAGAAAGAGAAGAAGAAGAGAAAGAGAAAAAAAGTCTTAAACAGGTCCCTCCAGGTGGTGCTTAAAAGCCCTAAAACAGGTTTTCTTCAGAGCTACTGCGCACAGGCCGTCACCTACAGGGGCTCCCTCCAATCTTCGTGGGAAACGCTGGGACGGCGAGAAGACTAGACGAGAAGGGATCAAATCCGACGCGCGTCAACTCTAGATTAGGATAAGGCACACGAAAAAACTTAATTTATTAATACACAAAAAAGACGGAAGATGAGACCAAGAAAAAAATCTTTTCAAACTTTTGTGAGAAGGATCAGCCTCTATTCGAGTGACGGTAATAGGCACTGACAGGAAACGGACTTATGATTTAGAAGTTATAATCTGGGATTAATGTGATTCCCACTCTGTTACCTGCCAACGGGATAGGGGAGACGATTACGACGACGAGGATTTTAAAGGGGGGATCAATGCTCATTAGAAGTGTTGGATCGTGAATGGGCTGACGAAGAATTGAGACGATTCGTTGCATTCTGATCAAATGAAAAGAAGCCGTCAGATTTGGATTGATGAGTGGAACCTTGCCTGCGTTCCTCCATTTACAGTTTATGTCGAAATTCTTCATGCAGGATGATTTCTACCAAACGAGGAGATTTTAGGTGTACTACCAAAATCAGTAATTATCATTTCCCATCGCACCCTGTAAAGAAAGTAAAAATGTGGATTCATTCTTTCGACAGGAATAGTAAATGGGAATGCCGTCTTAGAGCCGCTCAAAAAATTCAAAGCCACTCAGTTGAATTCATCCTAATGAGTCCTATCAAGTGAACGTCGATGAAATCGATCAATATACTCGAAAAGGATCTGGCATTAAAGAGGCTGCCGAGACAGGCCCTTGGCAAAAGGGAAGGCCCGAATCACTTAGGAGCAACGCGTTCTTAAACAAACCTTTGGGTACGACCTAATTGAGAGCCTTTGCCACGGACGAGAAGGGAGGGGTAGATAGGGGTCCCTAATGCCCTACCCCTCATCCCCTTTAACCATTAGTTAATGTAAACTCATTTAGGTAATCTAATCTCTCTTAACAAGCCCATTCTGTCCTTGGGATTGATTAAGTCCGCTTGACGTAGCCCTTCGAAGACGCCTCGGTTCGGGTTTTAAGATGATGGCGAACAAGATGGGAGATGAAGGCAGTATATCAGAGAGAAATTCGAGCTCGTGGAGGGGGTTCTCAAAGAATCGACGTGATTTCTCATCCTGCTTTTCCACCTCCTGGTAAAAAAAATTTAATCTACTTTAACGGTATATTTCCTCCGGTAAAATGCGTCTCCGGGAAATGAATGGCCTGAAAATTAAAAGACCCTATTTTTTGCCCTGTTAACCTGGTTACAACCCTGAAAAGCCATACTGGCCCTCCATGAGGTAAACGGGTTACCTAACAGGTTTTGCAAAAACTCGGTGAGTAGATTAATATTGAAGGTACGACTGGCAATATCGAGATAAGAACATGAACTCAACGAATCCTCTTAAAATCTACTATGTATCAGTGGAAATTGGGGAGAGGGAGGAGGGCTTCAATCCAGAGATTTGATCTTTTTACTAGATATTCCGGGAAATGGCCCAGGGTCATCACAAAAATAACGTCCACTAGCTCTCTTCAAAATTTCTTTCTTCAATTCGTTTTTACAGTGGTAATCCAGCTTATATTTGCTTCTGAATCCTCCAAAATGCAATCGTCATCTAGTCGTAATCGATACGCGTTAAAAACATACCTACTTACATTGTCTCCTTCCCACAACCTTAGTAATTTCATACACCTATATTTTTTATTTGGTCGTAATTTAGCCAGTGAAAAAATACTTTGTTTTTACATATTATTATTAAGTGGGTATATTAGACAGGAACGTCGTTAATATGTGAAAAAAAAACATATTTATTACCTACCTAAAAAACGTAGATATAATATATTATTATGGTAGATAAAAACACGAAGTATTTTTTGCACTGGCTGATTCCCCACCAAACAAAAAACGTCTGGTCTAGAGTTGTAATCCTTGGGTAACACGGCTCAGCGAATTTCACGAAGCCTCTTAATACTGATCCGAATACGATTAAATTCATAAGGGACCATGAAAGGCCTTACTTTGGAACTACCAACGAAATTTCAGATTTTTTGGATTCATTGGATCGTGTAGTAATCGCGGTATGCACGCATACACCCATACACATCCCCTGAAGTACCTAAAAGAGTTGAAATTTTGAATTTTTGTCGACGGGTTCGTGTTGAGGATTGTAGAAAGTGTGAAAATTAGACGTTTTACATAAATACAGTGAATTTTGTCGAATAATTGTGAAAATGAGAACATAAGGACGACGGCTGCGACTACAAACAATCAGATGTGCAGCCGACCAATGCCAAAACGTCACCACTATATGTATTTTCGGTTACCATTATGGCATAAAAAACGAAACCAATGCTGAAAATTTTCTGCAATTCTTAAAAGTAATTTTGTCATTTAATTAATATTGATGTCAAGTCGGGAAGTTGCGCTCTTCTATCCCAGTTTCTGAATTCGAATGTCCTAATTGACGGTAGGAACTTGCTTTGGCCACTGCCACTTTTTGTTCGTTCGCGTTCATTTCCCTAAGAGTAAACAAATTTATAGAAAAACTCTGAGAGCGGAATGAGTCACTGAGGACAGGACAATTTCTTCTTTACCCTCAAATTACCAAGGGCTCCTGGGATTTCTGGGTCAACAGCTCAACTTTTGACTCCAAGAGGTCCCGCAAACTTCTCCATCACGCCCCCTTCCACTTCCTCTACCAATAAGATTACGCTCCGTTCCGGACCGAGTATTTATTCGAGCTAAGTATTTGAGGTTTGTGGCGGTAACCGCCCTCCCAAAAAGTTTCTTATATCTACAACAGGATATTATTGTCAGCAACCGAACTCACTCTAAATTGGATAGCTCTTTCATCTTTCACTTCCTCGAACTTTGTGTATCCTATAAAAAACCGAAAGTTTGGAGTAGTTTTTTATGCGATCATTTTAATTCAACCCACACGATCCGACTTAGGAATAAGTTTGTCCTGGGTCGAATCATTTCCCTATTGAGGTCTCCTTTTATGAAATCAAATTCATAATAGTTATTATGAATTGAACGAAAACCGCAAAAGTTTAATCTAGCCAATAAGGTTATTTTTTATTAACCAGCCGGTTTCCCGAAAACATGGATAGTTTTATAGTAGCTTCCTGTACTTTTGAAACTTCAACTCTCAAAGATTTGAAAATAGTAGGTATGTAAAAAAACCAATTATGTTGTGTTAACTTTCCATAGGAGGTAGCTACACCTCGTGAAAGACCTTCTCTAGCCACAGTAGGTAGTATAGCTATGTATGTATGTATAATAAATGTGGGATCCGGATGGCACCTAAAAAAAGTGAAGACAAATAGGTACAGAAAATTCTTCGGGACCAACGAGTCTATACGTAATACCCTATCTCATCGTACCTACTGTCATGACCACGACGTCAACAAAACGTGAGGCCTTGTTGTTTATTGGGTTCAGTCGATCAACCCTCGAAATACCTACCTAAATATATTGTAATTTATGATTATTATTGTATACAAGCTAGGTGTGAGAATGCGGTTACAGATCGCTGGAGCAGTGCGCTGTGATCAATACCCCGCGCGAGCTAATACCTAAGGGGCGAGAAGCCTCTTGATAAGGGTTGATGGAGTGGATGGGTGCGTTGTGTCACATGCATTCGATAAGCAAGATGTTACCCAGGTTCTGTCAGGAACACAGGGGCCTACCGGCCGAACGGTCCCACGAGGGTATTACCGCTGTTAATTGTTCGCACGGAGACCCTCAAGAGGTATTTGCACAGTATCCTGACACATGGCAAACATCAAGAGAGTGAAACAAACATTCCTGCGACATGATAGGTTCGTTGAACGGATCAATACGAACGTAAGTGGACCGAATGACTCCAACTGCTGACAATATATAAAAATATAATTATGCTATAAGGAAACCATCAGGAAAACAAAACAGAGTACCTAGTTTGTAGAAATTAATTTACTCCAGTTGAAATAAAATCCAAAATTTGGAAGGCTTTCGGAAAAAACCTCACACATTCTGTGAAAAATTAGGTGGCACTCGCATGTAATACCTGCTTAATACCAATCATAGGGATTTAATTCGGTAATGTCAACATTACCTGTTCGGGAAAAGCAAAAATTGAACGTCAAGAAAAAAATTATTATTTTTGTCAATAATCGTTTTGAATGATTTTTGTATTATCATGTGAGCCGAGAACCAGAAAGAAGAATAAGAAATGGTAGTAATAAATAGGTAAATCCTGACCGAAATCATTGAACCGAGAATCTGTAGTTTTAGGATTTTCACTCACCCGCGCATGGTATTAGTGGTCACATGGCGGTGAAGTTAATAGGGGTGAGATAAAATACCGTCTAGACGCTAATAGCTATTAATAACAAAAACAACTAGTTTACAATTAGTTAACAAAAACTAATAGTTTTGCCCAGCGCCACAGACAGACAGAAAAAGGAAGGAAAATTGTCCAGAAAGCTCTGAAACGCAGAAAGCAAGAGACAATTTTGATTTTGGGGGAGAAACTTTTTTTACCTTCTTGCACTTAAACTTCATTCCGTACGTTTTGTGAAAATATTATTATAAATGGTAATAAATCTATATCATGTCCTTGTATAGGTATAATTAAAGTGAAAATAGTAATTTAATGCCTAGTTCAGCCAAATGAATTTCCTACGTCTTCAATAGAGAATTGTAGTCGTCACTTCTACTAGCGTGCTTCATATATCACAACACTTGCCAAACTAAAAACTCCTCTGAAAACCAGTAGTTCTATGATGTGGAAAGGTTGGGAAAATGGCAGCATGCATTCAGATCTTTCCGAGTGGATAAACAATATCGTGGGGTGGACAATGAGGATGTTATTTCTCCCTAGCAAAGATTAGTTGAGCGTGAAGAGCATTAGAAAAAATTTCGTGGCACCATTTCTTAACGTTTTCGGGTAGTTAGCTCATCAAGGCTAAAGCATGTTCCATACTGTAAACCGCCTTCAATCATGAAGCTCAAATTTATAATAGGTTTACGAGTACGAGCCTTTTATATTAAACAAATTAACGTAACAGTATAGTAATTATAATAATAGTAATTCTATTTCGATTCGTGTCTGAACACAACACCTTCCATTATCTTAATTACTCACGGTACAGGATTGGGATCAGCCGTCCAGTCCTCGTCCTTGTCGTCTCCAGGAGACACCGCAGGGTGAACTTCTCGTTTCAACCCCCTCTAGCTTAGAATTTAATCTACTTTGTCCTTCCTCCCGCAACCCCCTTTAGGCGAATCGTTTCAACGCAGAACAACGAGATTGTGGTTATGGAAGGCATTCCCCGACTCCCGCTTCTATACTCGTTCCATCTAACTCGGTTCAGAACCTTAACGCCGAGAGCTTCGCCGCCTCTTGCATAAAGTCCCAAGTTTTAGCGCTAATAGCTCCCAAAGTGGGGGAGAAAGGAAGGTTGATCAAAGTGGAAAACCAATAAGATCCCCCCAGGGGCGAAAACCCTTTGGTTCGATAGCTTTAGTTCCCTCTTGCTCCCCTTTTCCTCGCTGCCTCCATTCGAACGAGCTCAGACTCGATTTCAGCCACCTTTAATTCCATTATTTTGGTTCCAATAAATTGATTCTCCATTCCCTAACTTCTTCTTTTAGAAAGACAAAGCTAGCTGACATAGCATTACGATAACAAATTATTAACGTCTTCGGAAATACCTCTCAATATTTTCCAATAAGAAGGATACTAGGTACCTACTTATTAATACTTCACTAGCTAATTTTTACGCGATGCGCTAACTTGTGAACATAACTCAAAAGATTTTGTTTGTGAACGTATTTTCTTCCTGAAAAGTTTATGAAAAGAAATGAAATGAAATGAAATTGTTTATTTGTAAAGGCCTTCCGGCGCTACAAGGTTCTTGAACAGTTTATTGATTATGATTGAGGTACGAGAAAATAGCGACGGAAGAAATCATGATTTCGTAGAACTTTAAAATATAAAGTAGAACTTTTTATCCAATCATACCATGTCTTACTCATCCTTCCGCTCCAAGGAATCCATCCGATTACTTATTCAACAGTAAAAAAGCCTTCTTTCAAAAAGGCTGAAATCGCCGACAAGCACTATTTCAACCGTATCGGTAACACCAGGAATTTATTAGCAACTCAGCCCGCCCACCGCCGGCCTAAAACCCTTCCACCGTTCGAGGCATCGCTCTTTAGACCTTTTCACGCTCAACTTACTTAAAATTCAGTTTGATAGAAATTATCGAAGCAATAAATAGGCTTTGGGAGTAGGCCGTGGGTGGAGGGGGAAATGCGATAAGTCCGATTCGGTAGGAACATTAATCACGGTTTAGGGGACCATCCCAGTCTTTTGGTTCCGCCTTGAGATACTTATAAATTGGGGAGACCCAAGAAGATTGTCAAGTTCGGATTAAGTACCTATATACTCCGGGGAAATAATACCTACTTCGTGGAAGAAAACAAACGAAGGGAAAATTATCGATAATTTGGAAAACCTAATTAGATGAATTTACAAGTTTCCTGAGCATTTCCTTTGAAAAAGAAAAAAAACCTGATGTTATAGTTGGGGATAGGATTCTGGATTATTGATCAAGAGAAACAGTAGATCAACATTGAGAGTAAATTCTGGAGGGAATTTAATCTGGAACTGTCACTCCAATTTTCAATAAAATCGAGAGATATCCCAGTGTGCATCTACCTATATCTGTTAGTAAATTTAGTATTTCATTATCAACTCCACCAACTAGGTATACCTATGTATTACAATAATTTATATCCTTGCGGCTTATTACTCAGATCAAATGGACTGAAAACCCGAACCAAAATTCTACGACCAGAACACAGGCCGATAGACAGGGCTCCTATTTGTACAATATTGATTTAATATTATTTATTATGTACAGTTTTCCAAGAAGAATAGGTTGAAGTCGGACAATAAATTATGAACAATTTTTCTTACCCACATCATTCCACCTAGGCTCGGTTTACGAGAGATTCAAATTTACCAAATAGGGAATAAATTTGGTACCTATAATAAGTAATCCGTAGGCCTTTTCTCAAATGGTATAGTCTACCTAAGTGTATGATTTTGCGGACGAGTCCAAGTTCTTGGTGAGGGCCAATTTTGAGGAGCAATGCTTCAAATTAGTTATAGCCGAATTTTATGACTTCGAGTCCTGAACCAAGGCCTAATGAAGAGCTGGAGGGGGGGGGTCTCTTAGCTTACCTAATGAATCGAAAACTAACTCCCTGATATTCAGAGCCAGAGGGATAAGCGGAGTGACACAACCGTTACGATTGCCAACCTCACAAATTGCAGTTTCTTCTTTTAGCG
>JAEMON010000004.1:33494885-33505602 GCA_030264115.1 Lygus lineolaris
ATCAATGAATTGTAAGAGACCATTTATGCAGCTCCGCACTAATGTCCCCTCTTACTATTCTCTAAACAAAAAAATTATAATATATAGATACATTGATTCCGGAAACCATTTTTTATAGATGGAACCAGTCTCCGTATTTTAACATGTCAAATTGTATCAACACCCTAGGAGAGAAAAATATTCCACCCCTGTGAGTAGTACCAGGTGCAGTTCCAGCTGTGACCATCCATTTCCTTCTTACTGATTTCATGTGAAGAAGCAAACTATTTATTATCGCGGACCTGCGAATTTCAATAATAAAATTTCTTTCCTACAACTACCTAACACCGTAACACCATCCGTTTCCGGTATTAGCAAATACTTGTACCATGGAACTCGTCTCATTTCGAGATAAGAGAGATTCCTACCATATTTCTTGAAGAGAGCAAATGCCCTTGAAGAAAGCCACGCGGAAGGAGGCTAATTGCTTGCTACAAAAAAAGTTTATTAAAAATTTTCTAGGAATTCTTCAGCACACGTTTTTCATGTTTAACAGCCCCACCGTTGGCCGAAGAGGAAAGAGGGAAATTTCACTCCTCTACTCTCCGTTTTGCTCGCAAAAAAATAAATAACGCCATTTTAATTTCTGTAGCGTCACCCGGGGGCACACAAATTATCCACCGCAATCTCCATTTCCTTTCCGTAAACGCAATGCGAGAGGAGGGTGTATTCAGCGCGAATTGAGGGGTTTTTTTTAATTAAAAAGGTAAACAACGTAAATATGACAATAGCCGTGGGATGTCAGGGCTGCAAAAGTAAATGTAATAACCAAGGAAAAGCTAAAGTTATTAAACCCAATGGGGATACGGCCAGGGGCTATTGCTGGGGTGTGAGGATACAAAGGAGCCCCGTTCAACTTTATTAACCAGTAACATGTGTTGCCCTCCTCTCTCTGTTCCCTTCCCGTACAACTGGTCACACCCTATATCGTTCTACCTTACCACTTTTGAGTCCATTGTCTCGGGAATTTTCCCCGTATAGTTATTTAACAGTCTACATTCATCGAATTGAATTATTTATTTTATTCTTAACCCAACTTGCTACAAACTGTTTTGATACTTCCATGTCTTTAGTTTGAATAATGTGCTTCACTTGAATTGACTGAAAGATGGAGCAGTGGGCATCTTGGTTCGTCAAAACACGGAATTTGAGTTGACATGTCACTGATACAATGTTCCAACTGAATTCACGTCTCTGCGTTGAGAAGGTTCCAACTGCAGGCTCGAGCCCAGTTAGACCAAGATCCTACTGCAGCCAAATTGGACCTTGTTTTACGAGGCCCAAACTGTAGATAGCTGATGTTTACCTACTGGTAGCCTCCAGGTCAATATCCTTTTTGGACGCACACCCCCGAAATCACAACGCATCAATGAAAGCCAAGTCCGTTTGGACGCACAAGTAGGTACGTATGAATAAAGTAGGAATATGAATGCAACAAATTACACTCACCTTTATAATATCCGCATCGTGGATGTTACGTCATTTGTTGATTCTCCAGTCATTCTTGTTTACTGAAAGGTCTATTATTATGGAAACATCGTTCAAGCAACCTATCTTCCATTTTCCACCAACCAACTTTGGAGGGTAGGCACACCTATGCACGCACATAGCAAATGAATGCCAAATTTTTTTTTTAACACGCTCTAAACTATAAATTTGTTCCAATGTACCACACCTGGGAGAAAAATAATTAGGGTTGTTAGAAACATCTAAATGATCAGCGAGGATGAAACTCAAATACCTACCTAGGTAGGTACTAGTAGTACTACTTTTAACATTCTCTCACAAATATCATGAATAAATCATTAATTATAGAAAATACCCGATTGAAATCATTTAGTTTGAGTTTTTGGATCTCCTAATGGCAGGTGGGTCCCTTGAAAACCGAAAAACTTATTTTTTTCGCAAGTACATTTTGAAATCACCAACATTTCGAGAGTTGATAAATGGAATAGTGGGAACCCTCTCAATTTTTCCTTGCCTTGCTACGTGGATTCATAGTTAGTTATATCCAAACTACCTGTCTACATACAACAGGCAGTTCAATATCCTAACCTTGTTAACCCCACCTGACCCTCCTCATGAAGATATGGAACTTGATTTAATTCAAATTTTTTTATTTTTTATAAAATCTCGTCCTTACAAAGAGCTTACACGATGTTTTTGACATTTAATTTCGAATTTGAAAATGGAATCTTTATGTAATTTATTTCCTTCACCAATCTTAGAGAGGATTTGCAATCATAAATACGTCTTCTCAATTTCGTCAATATCAACTTTTGCTGGACGGAAGAGCCCTTCCAGAAGGGAATATTAAGGCAGATAATATGGGCACTTCATTTCCGCAATATTGCGGTTCAGGAGGAATTTTATTAATTCTTAACCCCCACAAGAGGAAGAGCCAATGAAAGTTATCTGGAAGATTTTTTTTTTTAATTTGACTTTTGTCCTGATGAAATGAAAGGTCGAGGGGAGAAAGCGGAAAAATAAGGGTAAGGTAAATTGAGGAGGTGGAGGGAACAAAAGGAATGTCTAGGAAAATAAAAAGAAGGTCTGAGAAGTTGAGAATTAATTAAAGAGAAAGACCAAGAAAAGAAATTAAAGGTATAGAAAACCTTCTGAATGCAAGAGGGGTAACTGTAGCAAGTCGGAAAGCGAGCGAAGCGCCCTCTTTAGTTGACCCTGATGGTGAGAGAGAAGGCGAGGGGGCCTTACATTTGTAATTAGTCATAATTAAAAGGAGCCATTATAATCTCAAGTTTCCTTTCATAGACATTGAAAATGAAGACGGTGAAAATTTTCAGAGGGACTGCGAGGGGAGATTTGGGTGGAAAATTTGAATGAGAAAATAGCTCGAGAGGAAAAGGCGATACATATTCAAGTGGAGGGAATCTCCCGTTGAGACGTAGAATTTCAAATATTATTTTCGCGAGCGCTTCCCAGCGGTAGGAATTAACATTATTGGCAAGAGAGCCGGACCATTAGTAAGCGCCAAAAGTTCGCCTCTTGAAGGATTTTATTTATAAAATGACTGGTAATCGTTGGAGGTTCCATTTCAGCTTTCAGGGAAATGGAGGAACTATGACCAGCGTAATTATCATGCTAAAAATACAGCTTGTGGCGCACTACTTCGAAATGATGGGGTTTAAAACTTTTGAACGATCCGGAAATTTTTTTTAAATTCGGTTCAAGTAGATACTACTGTACTAACCCCAAGTTGGGTAGGCCGTATAGCATCCTCACATTTATAACATGGACGAGTAGCTTCGAGTTAGTGAATTTTTCACAAAGTTTGGTAGGTAGAATAGTTTCAGAGTTATGCCTAAGACAAAAGTTGCGGAATTAAGAGGCAAGCGTCATGAAACCAGCCTCTAACTACCGTCTGCACATGCCCAAACATGAATTTCCTCAAAAACATTTCGTCAGCATGACTGAAGACTGTTTGGTAACATCCGGTAGTGAAGAGTCGGTCAATATTCAAATTTTGGTCAAGGCACATCCAAATCCCTAACAAATCGACTAGAAAATAGAGTTTTTGGATCAACTGAGTCAAACGTTAAGCTCCCGGATCAGCTCAGTCTAAAATTGAGCTCCCAGATCAGCCCTACAACATAGTTTAACAACTAAGGTGTGAACAGGAGAGAAGTGTGGCTGGATAGGTATCAAGTTCCAGCGCTTTTGATGTAAGTACAGGATTGAAAATACGTTCTGATTCATCATTTTTTCACCAACTAATTATTTATCATGTCCTTGTTACAATGAGTGAGTAAGCTATACTGCCCACCCAACTTGGCAGATGATGTGTTACTCCTACGTTACGTTACTCTCTCAATCGGCAGCTTTTTAAGGAGCAACAATTAAAACTACAAGGTTAGCAAATGAACCAACAAAGCTCCCCCAAAGTTTTCATTCGGAATAACCAACCGTTAAGTCAATGACTGGTCGTCATGAATAAGGAAATGTGTCGATTTGCTCCCACCTGTTGCTCCCTCTAGAACTTTTTTCCGCTCTCATTCAGGCGGCAAAGTAATGGATGTGGTGCCTACTCGTTCTGAAGGAACAAAAAAATTTACCTAAATAAAGACAAGGGCGGATTCAAAGAGTTCCTGCAGCAGTACCTAGTGAAGGCTCACGCGATATCTCCATCGACATGAAATAGAGACCGTTAATGAGGGGTTTGTTTGTTTACTCTACCCTTGAAGAAATTACAGTGATAAACTCTTTTTCCGGTCGGTTAGGGTCAGCAAGTTGTTGACAATGGATTCTGTCTTCGGCCTCTCCTGCGAATGATGGGCACATGCATACGTAAAAAGTCATGATGTGTAGGTTGAAGATGATTGCTGTAATTATCAACTAAGGGAAGGTCTTCAAACTACCCATTCTCCTCGTTATACGTTGGCTCCTTCAATCATTTCCAATGCATGCACCTGAATAGCTCTAAATAATAAAAGATAATACCGATACCTTTCCGATACCTTTACACTAACCCACCTCGAATTATAATGTCAATCGTTCAGCCATTTAAACGTGAAATAAGTAAAATGTGATAGAATTCGGAATTCTCGTAGATCATTCGTTGAACCAAGATTACCGGTTTTATTTGAACTGTTTAGTAAATAGCAAGTTGGAATTAATAGGAAATTAATGCAGGTATGTACTGAAATATGAGCGTATATAGGGGAATGCAAAAAATGTTCGTTCACTGCAACCTTTCACATTCAGCAATCTGTTATAATTATTATTCGATTGATGTAGGTACCTATGTAAATAAACGCACGATGGAATGCAGTCCAACTATTAATAAAGGTAATGTTGGGCCGCATCCCGACCAAATAATGGAAGATACCACTCCAACGGCCGACAAAAACTGCCACATTATTATAGGCAGATCGTATGGTTGATAAATTAATATCAACTGTAGGAACATACTGCAGTTACCCATATGTTACCTCCCCATATTTTGTGCAGGGAGGCTACACAGGTTGTATTCTCGTGTGAAGGGGGGCCCAAACTCCATAACCAAGCATTTTCCATTGAATCCCAATGTAGGTTCCTTGGTCCTCAATTTACTTGCTTCTGACTACACAAAAATCGACTTTTTGGTCGATTAATTGCACTCACTTCTTCATTAACCTTTTTTGGAATGCTGACATTCCTCAACTTGCCTGTTGGGATTATTTACCAATGTCATAATCAAAATCCCCATTTCATGTTTTGATGAGTTGAGAGGGTTTTTTCTTCAAATTGTGCACAAATAAACGTGAAATTCCCATTTTAGTAAACTCTGGAGTTGAGTTGTCCTTCCTTCACAGTTAAGCGTAGGTACGTACTTACTCGTAATTTATGATCTAGCGACATTTATCTCTACTCACGTCATCATTTTTTTCTCACGTCATTATTTGAAGACCCTTTTTCGCTCATAAAGGATACTCAATTGTAGCTTCTCTTTGGAAAGCTCCCATTGAAGACCATCAGTTGGAAAAGAAAAATATAACCACGCTCACACATTTCATTGTCATTTGAATCAACTTAAGGTGAATCGTCGTTGATGAAAACATTCATTCTCAATTATCACAGTCACTAATAAGAAAAAATAAATTCTCGTCGAAGAAGGGAGTTTTGGGGAGCTTGAATTTGAATTCGGGCTTTTGTGATGGTTATTGAGAAAACGGAATCAAGATTGCTTGACTCCTTGGCAGTGTCAAGGAGACAGGCAGGGACGAGGAGGAGCGTCTTCTTCACAGCATCTACAACGACCTACTGGATAATAGTAATACTATTAGAAACCAACGCAAATTTAAACAGCTAACCAAAAAAACTAAAAAACTAGAAAATCAAAAAAATGTTCTACAGAAATTTTATAATAATAATTTAAGGCCCAAACATATAGCTAATAAGTTTAGAAATATAGTAACAACGTGTAATACTAAATACTGGGAATATGATAAAATCTTAGAAACCGGCTTACGTTTTCAATTAGAGTTAGTGAAATTACTATCTCTAATATTAACAAAACTAGGTCAGAGAAAGATAATATGTACATTAAATTGGAACATCAGCTGAATGTCAGTGTAAGAGAACACTTAGGGACTATTATGAAAACCTTTTCCAATAGGATAGAAAAATTAGAGCACAACAATAATATTTCAAGAGGAATCAAGATTGGTCCAGTATTTCGAATTAGGTACCAAAACTAGGGATGGCAACGATTTATCGATATATCGGAAATATCGATATATTTCGGTCGATATATCGATATATTTATATCGATATAAAGGTACGATATATATCGGCGTATATCGATATATTTGTCGATATATCGCACCTTCAGTGCAACAGGGTCATATCTCGAGTTATGGTCTTTTTAGGCCTCAGAACTCCCCTCAGTCGTCTCTATAAGTACACTCGGGCAGGAATTTTAACTCTCATCCGTTACTAATCTATACAGATATTCGTCCCTGATGCACCAATAGATTTTGGAAATATAAAAGCCTCACCTCGACATGTGGCTCTGTTCTGTTCATCCAATAATTATTGGAACATCAGAGCCACAGCTGGAAATGTTGAAAGATTGAAGATTGAAAAGAGAAGAAACTTTGTGGTTCGGAGTACCTACTCCAAGGGGTAAATTTTGAAAATTTAAAGCCAAAAATCGCATTAAAAAGAAACCTGTGTTTTTGAGGTTCTTGGTGTAATTCAAGATAGTAACATAGGAACATAATGGTATTTTCGGGATGAGCTTGAAATTTTCTATAAGAATCACCCATCAAATCGGTTAAAATTATTCTTTGAAAATTCGCTCATCAACTGCATGAATGGAACTTTTTTTTTTCATCAACAGTGTTTTTAGGAAATCGGACGAAATTACCTACAAGAAATTAAACGTAGATCCGTAGAAGAATAATAAAACACGGGTTGGACACTTTGACTGTATACACATGTGTATTTTGTGTATGTAGTCAAACGTTCGACAAGGAAGGAAAGCTACCCTTTCAAAATAAATTACGCAACAGAAACTTGATCACCATCCTCAACAATGTAGGAACAAAGAAACTACTTACACTCGATTGACTCGATCGCATGTTTTTCGTTACTCTGTAAAGTTTCCCAAATTCAATCTTTTCATTGTCAGTTTTTTTTTAATAAACGTACCAGTTACACTTCTTGTCTATCTATTTGAATACATTTTTAACCTAAGTGAAAAACTTGGTAGAACAATAGGTCCTGATATTAAAAAAATCTGTTCCTTCCAATCTACCAATTTAAAAAAAAAAATATATACAAATAAAAATATTTTAAAAAAAAGATTTCTTCCGATATATCGATAAATTTTTCCCGATAAATCGGACATATCGATATACCTTTGACGATATATCAATTGATAGATATATCGATATATCCATTTCGATTTGCCATCCCTAACCAAAACACCGTAGCGTCCTTCTCTAAATAGGACGGTCACGGAAATTAGATACGTATTTGTTTCTCGTTGCAGCCCTGAGAGTTGGGGAACGTAGCGTCCGAATGCAATTATCGGTAATCACCATGGCAAATACTCGGATTGGTTTTGAATTGGGGTTTTGTGTGCTACAATTTCATCAGGGCCACCTGCCCGCTGTTGCGCAATTGGTTGGTAAAACTAGTAAATTTTACAAATCTACAAATTCCAGTATCACTAGTTATTATTTCTTCACACTCATAATACAGGAGTGAGTGTTACGAAAGTTTCAATAACTAGTACCTAATACAGAATTTCTAGATTTGTAAAATTTACTAGTTTGTAGTGAAATTTTACCAGTCAGCTGCTCTTATCTCTAATCTAGAGGCTTTATTTGGGAGTATTTTTCCGTACCGGTTTTTATTGGTTTTCCGAATTCATGTTTCTGACTGATGGTAAAGTGAAGGTCAGAAACACGAACGCATAACCATCCCGATCAATAACCGATGATCGACCCCGATCATTAGGTAACATGCAGTGCGTGTCTATCTTTCCCCAACCTATACATAGGCTTTTCATGTTCGTGTTTTTGATTGATTCCTACGTCGACGATTCTGATGCCTCGGGTTATTGACGCCAGAGGAGTAAAAAAATACATTATCACTTACAGAGGAAATTCTCGATTGTGAAAATATTACCAGTATCCATTTTCGACATTATAGGTACATTTACAAAGGATTGTGAAATGGAAACCTTGTAAAACTACACTAGTACCTAATGCAAATATTTTACCAGCATTATTTATGCAACTATTCTACTATCATGAATTTTGAGAAAATGGATTTACAAGTTACAAGCTCTTATTTCTCTTGTATCTTATATATTATACTTTCGCATTACTAGTTTATGAAACATTGTGAAATATAATCCTGCTATTCAATTAACATTATTTTTGTTCTCAACTCAAACCCCTGCTTGGCTCTGAGAGTCCAAACATTGGGCTGGAAACGTAATCTCCCAGACAATAATATATGAAGAACGAATTTTGTCTGGTTTTATTATTTTTTCCATTTCAAACGATAATTTTTTTTTTTTTTTTTTTAAGGAAAAAGAGACCAATGTTTGGGAATAATAACAGTTAGACAGATTTGAGACATTCTTGTTACTCGGGTGGCAGTAAACATTATTACTTTCGAACGTCAAGGCTTCAGAAATGAGAATTTTAGATGAGTTTGGAGTTTACCCAAGAAAAACGACTGTATCCAGCAGAATAAGGGTTGGATTTCTCGTGTGTATCCTTAGAAAGAGTGTCGAAAAATAAACGTTGAGGTAAACGGATGTACAATCTGATAAATGAAAAGGATTACGTGCCCGCGCAAAGCTTTTGGCTCTTTCCCAAACTCATACTCCCTGCGGGACGTTCTCTCGTTTCAAATCCGAAGAATTTTCCTCTTTTTTCCCCGGACGACCCAAGCCAAAAGTACAATATCCCACGTCCCTCCTTTTTAGCTCTACTTCAGTCGAGAGTCCTCGGCTCTACGGGAATGCGCGGGTAAAGCAAACAACATTGTGCTTGTATTCAGGTCGGATGCACCCAAATAGGGTTTCAAGAGTTTTCCCTCCCAGTTGGAAAAATTATAGTGGAAACCGGGATGTTTTCCATTGCTATCCTCCGACCGGTTTCAACAAATTCAAAGGAGGATCAAGTTCAGATTAGTTTTGCTGGACGTGTCCTCGCAGTGAAATAGTTTTCAGCAGCTGCGGATCTTGAGGGTTGGTCAGTCGAAATTGCTTTTCGAAGCTGACGCTCCAAGCAATTTATTGTTTTTCTTCATGGCAACAGCAAAAAGAGGAGTCGATGTCCCATTGGATATTGTGACCTCCACGGAAATACTTGTAGGTATATTCCGGTATATTGGAAAAACAATCATATCCAACACTTACTAAAAACCAGGATAACCAGAAATACGTCACAAAAAGAAATTATAGCTGTGCAACGTCCTTACAAGAACTTTTTTACGATACAATAATAGTTAATGTCTAAGTTATATTCATACCTACCAGAAATGATTGTTGCCAGCTTGGTATGCTGTACGTATCTTGAGGGTTTGTCAATCGAAATTGCTCATGAACAATTTATTTTGTTCTCCAAGGTAATAGAAAACAGAGAAGTAGAATGAGACAATCCATACCTTTGCAGGCGAATGGTGAAGCTTGCAGTGGCATCAAGCAGTGGTATCACCTTAATTTTAGCTTCACAGTTCCTTCTCTCTATCCTTTGCGGCCATCTTGTTAGTTTTCTTGGATTTTGCAAGAAGTTGCGAGTTTGTTTTAATTCCATTGTTTTTAACCAGTCCCTTTGTTTCATTGTCAGCTGGTATTGTGAAGTGAACAATCCCAGAAAACCAAAGAAACGACCAACTAACCATATTAAAACCGCTTTCAACCAGATAAAATAATGAAATTAAAGTTAAACAATGAATATTTCTCGATGCCATCTGAAATTAAGCAACTGGATACACTCGTACTTTCCCTTTACCTTTTAGGTTCAGCAAGGAAATTGAAAAAAAAAATCGTTACGGAAAGAAGTAGTAAGTTTGAGAAAGTTTACTGAAATTGCAATCTTTGTTTCGCTAAGATCCTGACAAATTCCAAAGTAGGGCAAGGAGAATGAATCTTCAAATTAAGTCTGAAGCCTACGCAAGTGCATACCTAATAAGCGGATATTCTTCTTGCTGCCCTTTGTCGACCTCATCTAGGAAATAATTTACATTCGCAGATCCCCACTTCAATTTCCATTCCTTCTTTATTTTTCATCAAGGAGGTGCAAAGAAGATCTAATTTGTGACGGTGTCCGATTGCCAGTAAGTAATGAAACCCAGCGACAACTTTTCTCATTTTTCCCTTTTCCGTATATTTGCTCAAGTTTCTAATCTAGAAAAGGAGATCATTTACTTCCCAAAATCGTCTCTAAGATTGCATTCAGGGAAGATTCAAATTCATGGGTTCTCCTTTCCACTGGCTCCTTAGCTATAGACTGTCACAGATATGGCCGGCAACTGTGGAACGGACCGCACTGATTGGTAACAGTGGGTACTTAATTTCGGAGTGCTTATAGTGATAGGAACTCACAGTTATCCAAAAAGGGCAATTGCCTCAAACGGCCGTGGAATATTCACTACCTACAATAAATTATTGTTACCGTGCCGAATGTTACTGTTACGAATTTATGTCACGAAA
>JAEMON010000004.1:33511711-33522648 GCA_030264115.1 Lygus lineolaris
GCTCACAAACTCATGCTGCATGAATGGAACTTTTTTTTCTCACCCACTTCCGTTGATTTACGACCCTTCATGTTTTTGGAAAGCTTTCCGTTACACAAACAATCTGAAATAATTATAAAAATGAATATCTATTAGTTGTTTATTTGCATAAACCTGTATAATACTCAGCCTAGCGCGCTGGGCCTAGGGCGCTTATTCTAAAGTGTAACACAAATTTCTCGATCATTCTTCCTGGATCAGTTCTGTCCTACGTGATTTTAATGTCAGCGACGGTTGAGGCAATCCTTACTTCGCTAGTCCCACCATGGCTACGGGGTTCCTCCGTTCTTCACTCAACAGGAGGAAATAGAAAACGGCCACATTCCAAGATATCTATAACCTGGAAATATACGAATACGTTGGCTTCACCATACTGGGAAACATATCGGATCTTCCCAGCACGTCCCACCGCCTCAGGAGAGCGCTACCTCGTACATGCCGATGCCGTCTCCTTTGTCCCAGTACCAGGTTCAGAATTATTGATGCAGGCCTGATGCCGAATAAGTTGAATTGCTGGATTCGGTACGTGCATTGCTGTACCGTAGAAGAAGGTTCCATGCAATATTCGTACTAAGAGATAAATCCATGTATACTCGTTCTAAGGGACTCGTTTTGATTGGTCGTACAACTTGTTGTTAAAAAATTTATTTTAACCTATACAATAATAGCCAACCGAGAAGCAAGCGAAAAGCATGTAAAGTATAATCAGCTGGCTGCCGAAGATTTGAGAGCCCCATTCACACCATTCGTCTGTTCATGTGAAGGGGCTCTACTGCTGTTAAATGCGTTGCGTTCCAAAAGAGGCTGGCGAATGCACTTTCCGAAAGAGAACAAGCCAAGATCAGTAATAGCCGGATGGATTTCGAACAAAACTCCAAATTAGAACATCCGTGCAATCTCTGCAACTCCGAGGCTCGAAAAAAAGATCTGATCCCTCAGAATAGCGCTAAAGAACGTCGCACCCTTTCTTTTATTGAGACAAGATAAGTGAAAAGAATAAAAACGTCTGCCAAGTTGGGTGTGCTGTAGAGTTTCCTCTCATAGCTTAACATGTAAACGTACATGTTAACTAAAGAAACAGTTAGTGAAAATTTCACCGAAATCGGCAAAATAGTTCCGGAGTTATGCCTATAAATCAAAGTCCAAGTTTGCGCATGCAATAATCCTGTTGTTCCTAAATTAGTAGCTTCTTGGAGCCAGCTCCCAACTGCCCTCCGAATTTGAGCTAAATCGGTCCATTAGGAGCTGAGAAATCGTAGTTTCAGGAATATCACGTTTGCGCGTGTGCACACGCTGCAATTTGTTCGAAGGTGGAAATAAAAAATAATTATCTCTCAGTAAAAGCTTTCTGAAGGTGCTACATAAGGCGTATTCGTTTTATTGATGTAGTAAGAATGACGTCATCAACACCTAGCTCTCGATTTGAAGGACATTATTTTTATGCGCACGCCTAGGCACAATCGGAAGAATATTAACAATCCTCCATTGAATCACATTCTAAACTAACCGGTGTTTAAAGAGTGTACGATAATTCACGTTTGCGATGCTTAGATGCTTCCATTGGTCCGAAGCTAAGGTCTGTCCTTTTTTGTTCGTGTCACGACCCTGTTTGGCTCACTCTTGTGGCACAAGTACAATTAGACGTTTAGTGTTTGTCGTGGTCGTTTCAGGGGTTGCATCTGTCCAAAAATTATTGTAGGGACACAGCTCCTCTTTACGGGCTCTCACCCCTTCGATCATTTCCATGTCCTATCCTTCTACGTCCTCGGAGTACATTTCAATGCCAATCCCCTGAATAATGGTGAGCCTGGCAGTTTTGCTCGATCTCCGACTCAATCTCCCCTTGACTAATCCCGAACCCCAGGTTCGAGGACAATGATTTTCGCGTCCACCCTAACCCAAAGTACCCCTTCTTATCGTCAAACTGCCCTATACAATCGCAGGCTCCCGCAACTGGTTAAAAATATTAATAACCGGATGATCGATGGTTCATTCACACCAGAGGACGCGGGCACTTACCCTATTTTCATACTCACCGCGGTGACAGCGTCAAAATGGGCCCACACGTTCAATAGAAAAAAGGGGACAGCCCCACGATACGGCTGCACAATCACTACGTTCCTTTTGTGAACTGTTCAAATAGGAATTCATTGTCCAGCCATTTTTAAAACTTTAATAGACTCAGATTTTTTTTCCTCTCCACCTCAATTGTATGGGATTTTTTTGTCCTTTCGTTTCTCACTCCATTGTACTAATTTAATCCCTCTCGAAGAGGTGGAAGATTCTGACAGGCGTGATTGGTATTGATGCTAAATCAACCTCATCATTGGTTAGGTGCATTCAAATTATTAGTGTTTTGGTTGGTTGACTCGTCCTTTGATTAGGCCAGTAGTGATATCACTTTTATATTATTGATTGATTACGATATTGTTGATTACGTGACTAGAAATACTCGTAGTTGGTAAAATCCCGTAGTCCTCACTTTGACACTCGAAATCTTCCTCTGGGTAAAATATGACGCGTGTCATCCAAGATAGTAATAATCTGATTCATGATATATGTGAGGTCAAAGAAACTCCGATTTATAGGCTCAAATTGAAAAATTCTTAGAGCAACACTCATCCTTGAAAAATTTTAACATGGGTAATGTTCTTGTGCTGAATTCAAATTAGTCAAAATTTTTTCACTTCTGTAAAATTTGGTACGTAACGTACCGAATTTCACAGACTTTTCAATATAAATATCGTAAATAAATACCTATATAATAATATAATATAATAATAATTATCGTCGATATAAATTTTATTTGTCGATATAAATATAGTTGTTGTTTTCTTTTCATTAGTAGGTAGTGTTTTCAGGAAATCGGAAGAATTTACCTACAAAAAATGAAACATAGATCCGTAAAAGAATAATGAAACACGGGTTGGACACTTTGACTATATATACACATAATGTGTATGTAGTCAAACGTTGGACAAGGAAGGAACGCTACCCTTTCAAAATAAATTACGCTACAGCAACTTGATCGCCATGCCCAAGACCACGAAGGATCCACAAAGTAGGAACAACAACAACAACACTCGATCGCATTCACGTGGGTGATCCCTGCTTATCATTCCACGTGATTTCCGTTTCTTGCTGCCCGAGATCAGCAAACTGGGTTTTCCTCCTGCGCGGGTTTACTGATAATGCCTGCTCCGAAGAGCCGAGCGTGGAAGTTCTTTATGATCCAATTTTTTTATTGTCAAAGTTTTTTGAAATTAAAGGTAACAGTTAGGTATACTTCCTGTCTACGTAACTGAATACTTTTTTAACCTGAGTAAAAAACTTGGTTGACCAACAGTTTGCTGATATTTTAAAAAAAATCTCTTATAATATAAAAAATAATACCATATAAAAATATTTTAAAAAAATAGTAATAATAATTAAAAAATTTCCGATATATCGATACATTTTTCCCGATACATCGGACATATCGACATACCTTTGACGATATATCAATTGATTGATGTATCCCTTTCGATTTGCCATCCCTAGGTACGTTTCCACTCCAGTATAATAATATGATAAACGTTCAGTTCATCATTTTAAAATATTTTACCTGTTAGTTGTTGGTTTGAGCAGCAGGATCTTGACTCGGGAACTCGACATCGATGTGGAATTGTGTCGGAACGCTCTTTCCCTCGTGACGAAGTCATTTAGTGGTCTCAAAAGTAACGGGTGGGATTATACGGACGTTATAGGCTACTAAGTGACAGTGAATCACCCGCTCATCTGAGGCTCCCTCGTCACTTGGACAATGAAAAGGGGTATTCACATAACCGATAAGCGGCGCCTGCATCTCAAACGGCCTTGTGGGTAGCGCTCGATTTTATGGTGCCGTGAGAACGAGAAGGGTGTAAACTTAGCTGTGTCGTTTCCATGAGCGGCTGGAGACATCCAGGGATCAAGCGCATTTTTTCTTTCAAAAAAATGAAAAAATGAAATTTTTTTATAACAAAAATTGACTCATTTGAATTTAGCACAAAAACATTATCCATGTTGAAATCATCGGGATATTCAATTTGAGCGTAAATGGGAGTTTCTATGACCTAAAGGAGATATCTTTGAAACAGACCACCTCCATCTTGGATGACAGTATATATTCGTTATAAAATGAGTGGTGAGATAAAAGATAGATAGGGTGGTGTGGGTAGATAGGTATGTTAGTTTTCATCAATGTTGAGTGTGGTTTGGGAGGGGGTGCTTTTTCATGCACTTAGTTTCGAAATTTCACGAAGGTTGCCTGCTGACAAGACAGTAAGTAATTTCTGTATGAATCTTCTGCATGCTTAAGGGTGAAATGTCGAAAATTTACGGTTAAAAATCCCTACAAAATCACGCATGAAAATTATCATGGTGTCTCGGAAACAAGTATGCAAGAGCCTGGGGGTTATTCTATGATGGGTTATCCCATCCGTGCCATTTTCGTTTAAATCCTCAGTTTTTCGGGTTATTTTTGGAGTTTTAAGTTTTTTCGTCATAAGTTCAGCATCAGTATAAGTTTTTTATAAAGTGAGTTATAGGTAAGTTAAAGATAGATGGGTATGGGGGTTTCTCAGTCCACTTAGTCTTCACTGTGTCGGTTGGTAGTACGTACATGTAACTATACCAAAGCTGCATCGTGAATCACCAGTAGGTATAGGTTTGTTTGTTATAAAGCGATAGTGAGTTTTAGATGAGTCGAAGATAGATGATAATAGGTTCGTAAGTTTTTCCAAAATATCAAGTGTGGTTAAGAACGGGGTGCTTTTTCATGTACTCACTTGGTGTCGGAATTCCATAAAGGTTGACCGTGGATAAGACACTAGTAATAATTTCGATATGAATCGACTGAATTCTTAGGGGTCAAATTTCGATTATTAAGGGTTACACATCTCTAAAAGCCCGTTTTTCCAGGTTGTTGGTGAAAGTTATCATTGTGTCTCGAAAATAGATATGCAAGAAGCTGGGTCGATTCTATTCGTTATTTCTGATCGCAAGTTTCTCCTTGCAATTTTCTTCTCTCGATTCCCGGCTTTTGCTTTCTTGTCGTTAGAGGTGTTGTGGGGAAAAAGGATGATAATACTCGTATATCGATTTGCAGAGCACAAGTTTAACGCTGGGGGTTTCCAATAAGTACCCATTCAAGTTCCTATGTCTTTCAGATAAGGGATATGGGTATATAGGGATATAGATGATACGTCGATGAGAAAATCGTTTATCTATTCATGTTTCTGTTCTCCAACCTATAAATCTATTCATTTCCCCAGCAGTTGTTTCTTTTCCAAAGTAGAGTCGATTGAGTGTTGGGAGGTTTAGGGAATTGAGTTTTTTCCAGGTCGCAGCAGATGTTGAACTAAGATGCCTCCGGGCTACAAACCGTTGTAAGCATTCTCTACATCACACCAGGGCGTCCAGGAGTTCCCCCACCGAATGCCACCTTCAACCCGAAAACAATTTCTTCACCCTTCGGTCCATGACTAATCCAATATTTTTTTACAGCACAAAGGCTCAATAAAATACTATTTTGGGGGTTGAGAGGAATAAGGAGGGAAAAGTGGTAATCGAATTTCTGGAAGCGAATAATGGATGAGGTCTTCGAGGGGTTCGAATTCAATTTGTGAATAAAAAACGTTACCAACTCAAGTTACGACCTGCCAAGAGAAGCTATTAAAGAGATTTGCGGGTATGATTCCTGAGGATGACCATCACCTACTTTTGCTAATAGTTTTCAAGCAACTCAAAAAAACACAAACCGGCGAACCCAAATAGCTACAACCTTTTGTCAAAATAATACCGTTCTCAAGCTCACACACAATAATTCTTTTATTACAATTCTTCATAATATTGATGATTTATGTAGATACCATAAATAAGATTGTTCAACTGGTAAAGAAGAACTGTGAAGAAGTGATTGTTCACTGTTATTCGTTAAAATCTTCCATTCATCCAAGTTTTTAAGATTCTAAATATTTTATGATTTTGTCATGAAATAATGTGATGAATATTTCGTCAATTTCCGTCGCATCTGCCAATCCGTCCGAATCAGTCCGAGAAATCTTTTTCGGTTTCCTTGAAAGAAAAAGAGAGATTATTTTTGGGGGACCACGCCCTTTTTCGAACATTTTTTACTCCGGAACTCCCACGTTTTGATTGGTGTTGTGAGTGGATGGAGTAGGGTCTCACCCTATTACTTTTTCTCAAGGAAAAGAATCCGGGTCATCTGGCGCAAAGAGTCTCCTTCGCCAGAGGGTCAGATTTTAATGGCCATCCTCGAGCCGCCTATTTCCAGAGACCATCAATCTTGAGGGTTAAGTACCGCTCCCCACTTTTCCCTCATCCCTTCCCTCTCCGTGACTTCCGTTCTTTAGTCGTCACCTACCATAAGAAATAGTTATGAAGGGACGAGGGAGTTATTGTTCACATGTTTTTATGCGGCTTGTCCCACACACGGCTCAAAACAGATTATTGTTTTCACTACGGCTCACATCTCGGAGCATGATATTCTAGAAAAAAGGTAAAATGAAACGTTTTTCAATTGAGGTAATTCGTGAACAGCACTTAATATACACAGCGTACAAGTAGATATTATTAATTGATATCAAACTCGGCCAGTACATATTTGAAAAAAGAGTAGAGTCACAATGAAGAGACCTAAAGAGAAAAAATCTCGCACTGAATTTAGTAGTTTTTGATTTCAAAGTGGTGAAATCAACTAGGTGCATGTTCCCTGAATAGGCGGCTTGTAGGCGGATTCTGTATGGATCTCAATGTTTTGAAATTACCTCTAACTGCCTAAACACATCATTATTTGGCTCATTGGTTCTTTCTCCTGTCTTATCTATTACAGCGTACTTCATCTGTGGGCTATCAACATGCAGGTCCTGTATGGGCAGCTGTACAGTCACGTGTACCAAAAGGCAGTATACATGTGTCACTTCAGACGATATCTGACTCTGGAATCTATCTAAAAAATCCATAAAAAAATTTCAAAATGTCAATAATTACGAAAGAAAGGATGAGTTCGTCGGCCAGGATTTTTGGCGTACTCCAAGGGGCCAAATTTCGAAAAATAAGGGCCAAAAATCGTGTTTTTTGAGGTTTTCCCGTAAATTACCATCTTTCTTAAACATAGGAACATATAAATGGTGTCTTCAGAATCAGCGTGAAATTTCCTATAAGAATCACCCATCATATCGGCTAAAATGATTCTTTGAAAATTCGCTCATCAACTCATGCCGCATGACTGGTTTTTTTTCCTAAAGCTACTGCGCACTGTGCTGATGACGTAGTCACCCAGGCTAGATCTGACTACTGACAAGAAAAGCTTCAAACAGATTTTATGGCGGATGTCGAGAACTGGTGTCAGCATTAGAGGGTCTCAATAAATCCATCAAAGACCGTTAGATCTTCACACTGAAACGGAACCAAATCACTCATCTAACTTATGATGAAAATCAGGAACAGTTTTCGACAACTCCTTGGAGAATAGTGACGATTGAGCCTCTCAACAAAATGACTCATATACCTGACTAGTGTCCTGATGGGTTGTATTCATGCTGTGCATGGGACTCCGCTCCCAATACCAAGAAAGTCCAAACTCAACAAAACCAGACATTAAAGATAATCACAGATGCAACATGGTTCGTATGTAATTTAACGTTGACTGTTTCTGAAGTTAACAAATGAACACAGGTCTGAACTTCACCACTCCATGACAAACCATCCCAATCATCTACTCCACGAGCTACGAAAACACGACACCGATCCAGTGACGATTAAAGACTCTACTTCAAGACAACAGTGTTATGCTCATGTTGTGTTACTGTTTTACGATTCTAAAATTTAGGAATTAACTCTTATGTAGGCCAATCAATGGATTCTTCCCTACAACCAAGCTTCATGTGACATGGCATGGCCTGCAACATTTAATCATTTCATTCTCAGAACGAAATTGTAATGTTGTGTAACAATAAAATTTCGCTCCAGGTGAGTTTTGCTTGCAAGTTGTACATAGAAGATCACACCGTTCGTAGTCCGTTAATTTACCGGCCGATTCAATCAACTCTAATCTAGATCCCTTCAAGGTACGTTACCTTTTCTACTCAATTCGGAAGTAGCTTGATAAGAATCGAGAGAATTCAATTAAATCGACGTTCCCTCCTCCAGAAAAAATTGATTAAATTCAAATGAACGACACTAAAAAAAGGTATTGCTTTCGTGGCGTGATCGCGCCTACCAATATCGTGTAACAGGTGTGTTCGAATTAGTTTGAAAGTGTCAGTTTGACTCGGCTTTTTACCTTAAAAAATGCTAATTTTCTAATTTGTGCGAACAAAAGACTGCAAGACGTTGGGGATACTTCAAGTTGGGGAACTGTGATAAAAACAGCTTAGTACGCAGAGACCCATAAAACGCGGGAAACTTGTTACAGCGGAAGAGTTTAAATCAGCTTGTAAGAATGGAAATGTGGCGGAGTTCATGTTTTGTTCCCTCGACGTTTCTTCGATACATTAATTTGAATACGTTGGGGAGGGAAACTTAAAAATAAGAGTGGGTTCGAAGAGACGAGTGATCGGATGAGGGGATTCGGAGAGAGAAATTCCTTTTTCGAAACGTCAGAAAAAAGCGATTTCATCACACTTACGTTCGGGTTAACTTTTCCCTTCTCTTTTCGGGAGAGCAAAGTTTGTCCCAACCTTACTTTGCATCAAACTTTGATATTGGGTTTTTGCTTATGACGGTGGAAGGCAGAAGAATTGTCAAGTTGAGAAACTACCCCATGTCAACTTTGGTGACCGTCGAGCCATCAAAAATGAAATCTTCATTCCAGATTCAAAGAAACTTGGGTTCGTTGAGTATTGGGAATCAAATTTATTGTGGTGTGACAGTTGTTCTGTGGTTCTCCTAGTTATTGAAATACTCCTTCGTTGATCCTTTCATACTCTTACTTTAAAAGCTACTGAATAGCAACATGTTGGAGGAATAAATCAACGAAAAACTGTGATTCAAACACATTCAAATTTAATCACTTCATGTAAACCAGGCTTACGAGTCTAACATTCATAGTCTGAGACTTACTGAGTGACCTATTTTATTATTATTCGACCACATGAAAAAACTGTGTAGGTATCGGTCATTCGAAGAGTGACCCAGAAATCGTTTTCCTGTTAAAGGATCGATAAGGAGATTTGAAATCCTTTATGCGATAGCAAGAGAACAAGTTTGTCGCCATAAGACACACTCTTCACCTCGCCATCTGCTTCCATCTCATCAATCCATCGCCCCCTCGTAATGGACAGACCCCTCGTAATTTGACTTTTCTCCCCTAGCCTCACAAAATACTTTCCTTTTTACCCTAATATTTCCTTAACCCCAAACCTTTTTGCCCCGCCAACCTTCCAAAAACCGTCTTCGATGCCCACCCTTTTTCACCTCGACATCAGGGAGGGTCTTCCCTACACGTGGTCTGCTGTGGGTCTTCAGGACCTCTCTAAATCACCATGCAATCAATTCTCATTCAAAGAGAACACTAGTGAGGTATGAGATGAAAAAATGATGAAAGAAAACATGTTTGAACAACTTGCGATATGTAATACGGAAGAAGAGTTATTTGGCACTTCATTATCTTTATAATTGTCCACCAAAATTAGGCATCCAGTACGCCCTGATGAAGTGGCTCGTTAGGCCTACTCATGACCTGATTCGACTAATAGACCGTTAGAGTTGAACAAATTAATGATCTTTGAAATTGATGTACCCAGACTGATGATATCTACTCTGATGGATGAAATTGTGGAGGAATGGAATTCTCCTGTGCATCATAATTATGCTATATTATTTTAATCCATGCTATCTGATCCTGTTGAAAATTGGGTCAATAACACTTGAGCAGTGAGATTCATAGGGCATTCAAACTGCCGCAGTGTATTATTAATTTATTATACTTACTGCATATGGTATTTCATATTCATCATCACGAAATATAAACAGGCACATCCTCTTCATGTGGTTTGGAAACCTCATATTTTTGGAGCTGGCTCGAGAGGAGTACTCCACTGTGAATGAGGTGCATCTTCCTAGGTTTCTACTAGTAAGATGTAACTACTTTTAACTATTTTTATGGAAGACAACACAACTTTCGATGTACCTCAATCAAACGATAGATTGAACTTTTATTAATTTGGAATATTTGAAATATGAAGCATACGGTCGAGGGAATTAACAAACGTATGAAAAATAGGAATGACAGTGTTTAAAAATGTGAAGCCGTCGAATAATAGGTAGCCGGAACACATATTGCTAAGGTCTGGGAAGAAAAAGTAATTTGTCTTACTTTTCTAATCGGTCGTGTTTTTGTTCATCAAGCCCATGGATGTGATCTCGAAGAACCAACGGCAATACATTGAAAACGTGGAAAAAAAATTAAAAGTATAAATATGACTTTTCTGTAGTGGTAGTTACTTTTTTTGTGTCTCATTCGTTATACTTGTTAATTATCTGTTTCCATCGCAACTCCACCGATTATCCCCAGTCCTATTCAATAGCCTTTTTCCTTTGTAAGTTTCATATTGAAAAAATAACTAAAGTTCATAATACCCATGTGCGTGCATAGGTATTATTCCTACATAATAGTATGGTTAATTTTGTACACAATACTTTCGCTCCACCAAGATGTTATCACATTTTGGGAGGTGAACAATTTTCATTCTCCAATATCAAAATTTCCAATCGTATTCCTGAATTTCTAGTAGGTACGTTTCGTAGTTAGATGTGTTACATAGAAAGTATGTTAAGTACGTGTCATAAATTTCAATAACATTCACGCATCTATTTCTTACCAAATGGCAAAAGAAAAATCAAATGCAAGAGGT
>JAEMON010000004.1:33522754-33535997 GCA_030264115.1 Lygus lineolaris
GAAGGGTCGAGCTTATAGAAATAGTATTTTTAGGGCATTGGCTGTTCTTTAAAAAAAAAAATTTTTAATTGAAATTAAAAAAATATTACCCATTTCTGGCAATTGTTTTGAATTTGACGTAGAATCTATCCCTGGAATATTATCATAAAAGTCGTGAATGTCAGGCAGGTTTATGTTTACACCCGTTTTTATAGGTTGATATTCCGAGGGTTGTGCAATGCTCTGAATCTATAAAGTGTGTAAATCAATTTTTATAGTTAGTTAGCTGTTTATGTAGTTAGCTGTAATTAATATATATAGTTAGTCCTAATAAAACAAAGGTACAGTAACAGTTTGTTTACAATTAATACATCAGGGATGCAAGAGTAATTGTGTATATACTTGTCTGTCCATGTTGAATTTCATTTTGTAGGTACAAAACTGATTGTCAAATTGAAAAGCCTTGGTAGGCCAATACTTTTTTTTCAGGGAGGAACTCGAAAAATACGAGCCTACAGCTAATTGGTCGTTACTGCTTCTGTATTTGGCCCACGCACCAAATTTTTAAGAAGAAGAAAAAAGTTTCTCAATTTTCCCTTATGAAGGGAGAGTTAATTCCTGAAAGGAATAATTAGGGGAGATGTTGTTTAGACTGAGGGGATTAGGGGATGAATGGAGTAGGTCCCTCTCCCCCCCTCCAACCCCTCCACCTCTCTCGAATACATGACAAAAAGAAGACAACGTCAGTTTGGGAGTAAATGCTTTTTAAAAAAAACTTTTTTGGAAGGGGTGAAAAAAGATTACGACCAGTTGTGAGTTCCCTACTCCCCTTTAATTAATAAACCGAACTGTGAGAGGGATGTTGGGACGTACGTCCATACCTGAAAAACATCTAATCGGATTAAGTGACCAGACGTGAGTGCGAGGAGCTGACTGGGGTCGGGGGTGACCCCAAAGTCATTAGGAAGCTCTGGGAACCCCCTACAGCCGTTCCTATCCTTTCATCTTCATTACTGCGGTGCACCCTCTTCTACCCCCACTCCGCCTCTTGTTGCCTTGAAAGGAACCGTTTAATTAAATTAGGAAAAATTTAATGGAAAGCTACATGGAAAGTTCATGAGATCATCCTTCGAGGTTGTCCTTCATATCCCATGAAATCGCGTGATGAGAATCCCTAAACCTAAGCTCTGCTGGAGAGCTGCTGTCCTACATGGGGGCAAGTTTATCAAACTGATTTGACATACGTTTGTCAATCAAGTTTGATGTCAGAGTCGCATCACTCCTTGAATTGTGGAGGGCCATTGCTTAGGATGAACCATACCTACGTGCTGCCACTGTCTTGTTTTGAAGAAAAAGACGGAAGAGACTCAGGTGGGAGGGAGGAAGTGCTCCTTTCTCCGCCAATAGACAGGTATCTATCAGAATATCTACAGATTTCCCCAATAAAATTCAACATTTTCGCCATCAATTCGATGAGGAAAGTGTTGGATTTGATTTGGGAAGTCTTGAATTTGAATGTGAAAAGCTACATTTAAGTTGTATCAATCTGTAGCATACATCTATGTCCCGACCTACTCTTCCACACTTCCACTCCCGCCTCTTCAGTTTTTGGTAGCCAAAACGCGTCAATGGCGGCATGAGTACCGTAGTTCATAATAATGATATAAAGTTCTTTAAATTGAAATTTCTCTAGTCTCCGTAAAATTACCAACTGCTGTGAACCCATCTCATTGTTCCCCAGATGAAACTGAATACGTGTTGTTTCCGGTCAAAGTTAAGCTTTCTTACCGGAACACCAGTCATTTGACTATTAATACGATTAAAATGGAGTGTCCTTCATCCAAACTGTTTAAATGTTGGGTCTCAGGCGGAAAATAGCTACCCAGGAATTATTTTGAAGAAAACTGCCTAACCTTAAAACTTTGAGAGGCCATACTAAAAAGTCATCGAAATGCAGATAGTCGTCAGTTTAATAATAAATGTTAGGTATACACAACTAAATGTTGGTAAATATACCAAGTGATCCTCAAACTATCCTTTTCAAAGCAAAGGTTAACCAGCTAGTGTTGTTATAAGTTACTGATTATTGTACATTCGCAACGTAACGTTATTCAGAATCGGAAATACAGAGCAAAATCAGCCATCTGAACCAGAACGTTCAGCGTCGTTCTTCAATTTGCATGAAAGAAAAGTTGTTTCTATCCGGTTTGCTAAGCCTATTCCGGTGGGTGAACCTTTTGTTCAGCGAATTCGATATTGATGTGAAACAGGATTACGACGCTTTGTCTTCGCAATAGACTGGGTGGAATTCAGATTCAGAAAACATCAGATGAACCTTGATGCTCCGTGGAACTTCATTCTCCTCGAGGATAAAGGGAAATAAGCTTACAAACAAGCTGTAAATAGATAGGTCACTGTCTACGAATCATTGTTGTCGCTCTATACACGTTTTATCCCCTTAAAATACGTGAGTATGGGTAGGTGATGTTTGTCATTTTGGACATAAATATACAGTTGCGGCAAGTTTTACCATAACATTACGCAGGACAAATCGTTTAGAAGAAATCCTGCCACTATGTATACTACTAACGCTATTTTAGTAAGGTAGGTAGTAAGGAGAGCTTGCTCTCAGCTGGTATTCATATAAGTGGAAGACCATTCTCTGAACATAGTGATATGGTTCGTCAATTTTCTCATTTTCGTCTAGGCCACTCATTTTGTTACTTTTTTGGAACTGCTTTCAGATAAAATGGCCAAATTCACAACCATAACACTACTCACAAGGAAGAAGCTCATCTTCACCCTCAACCAACTACATAACTGAAGTAGTGCTTTTAATAGCATTGTACCTATTGAAGTGACGATATACCAAAAATAAATAGGTACAGGGCTGTTCAAGAATTATCACTAATCCCAGGTTCCTCTGAAGGACTGTCGAGCCGAGGAAGAAGAAAGAAGATTGATGTTGAAATTATTCTTTTTTCATACAGCTTTGGGACTAGTTCAGGGAGAACTTGAGTAACTTCCGGGTAATCATAAAAGTGTGCGGATGCCAATAATTGTTACTGGCCCTTTATTGGTGTCAAATCCATGGGTTGCGTTTGTTTCAGGGTGATTTTCTATTACAGGTTTGACATTCCGTGAAAGATCAGAAGTGCCCCAAGCTGGTTTGATTGGTCCTCCTTCAGTGGGGCACAATATTGACACTTTAGAAGCTTTTACAAAATTGGAAAGAAAACAACTTTCGGAACAAAAATTTGTAGAACTAAAAAATCATATGGTTTAGAATACCTACAGAAATTTGAAAAAAGGTTTACTTGAGTTAGTGATGAAATTGGTAAAAATGTGAGAAATCTGCCAACTTTATCAAATATTGGTAGATTTCTCTAATTTCGTGGATTTTAAAATATGGTGTACCATTGGCAGATGAATTATAATTTAGTTACAAATCAATAGATAGGTATTGCTTTGAATATCTGCATGGGTTAAATTGATCAGTCAAGGTCCAATTGAACATTTGTCAGAGGGGGAAACAGCAGTTGAGCCTCTGCGGTGCAGTCAATGCAAGAAGGGGACATCTTGATGGATGTACCTCCTCAATGCAGTGTTCCTCGTATCAATAGAAGCGTTTCCTGATGGTGCAGAGCCCCGATATATTATCTGAGACGTAAGCCCGACCCTGTTCAATTTATATCTGTATTCAGGGATAGATCTTGAACAGATGGGCCTTCAGCTCTGATCATTCCATTACCTTGTTTCTGACGGAAAATAGGTTCTGATAAGATCTTATAAATAGGTACCGTATATAGTGCAGAAGGAAGCACCTGTCAACTATAATAATAACCTTTGATTTATCGGAACGAAAAAGATTTAAGCTCGTCCATGGAGTATCCTTCAGTGTGTCAGCTATGCCCGTAGCAATAAACAACAGGGCACACAATATAGGGTGAGTATTTTATGTGCCAAGATTTACCAATTCTTCCGAACTAAACGACATAAGTAGCAATGATGATAGAGAAAAATGTGTGTTGTTTCAATTCGGACATGATTTTATCGCAGATCAAGCAATTTGTATACCTAGGTAGGTATTTATTATATATTATGCAATAATATTATGATTATCTTGGTCTCAATTGTACATAAAACTAGTAAAAACTGATAAAATTTCTTCATGTTCCTTAAAAACAATGTAAACAAAACATCATTGTTTGCAAAGAAGTCAGACGTGCTTGTTTATTGATCAACAATCAAATCGCACCCGGAGATGACGTAAGTAGGAGGAAGAGGCACTGCTTAAACGCATCCTTAATATTGATTGGGAGCCTGGGGAATGATTTTCGTTTTTGCCTATAGAGTGTCTGCCGAATGTTCGTAATGTATGGCATTTCAATAAATTCGTTTTTGATCAAAGGTAACTAACTCACTCATCATAATTTTTGAAAGTCTTTCGCGTAAATCATAAATTATGGCGCTTTTCGCATGCATGAGCCTCTGACTAAGTCTATTTCGCTCGTGCGAGGATCATTAGCGATGTGAATGTGTTCAGCTGAATGCAGTATCTGGGGAGTTGACACATCACCAGTTGTTTGCAATTGGCTTGGACAACTTTTGACTATACAACGCCAGCTTAATCGTTCGTCAAACATTTCAAGCACCCGCCGAAATTTATGATTTTCGTTAAAAAAAAATAGAAATACACGGCACACCTCTTCGCTTTTCAACGTTCTGGAACATTGTCACTTGAGCGAAAGCTTATGCTGCCAGGGGAACAACACGAACAAGACTCAAGAGGAGAAAGCAACGTTGAACCGTGACTTTTGTTTCCAAATCGTTGTTTACTAATATCATTCGTTGCGTACTCGTCGCGTCGAAGTTGGTGCAAATGAAAAAAAGGCTGCCAATTTGGTTGGGCAGTGTAGCTTCCTCACTTTTGTAACATGGACGTATAGAATAAGTTAGTGAACATTTCAGCGACATTGGTAGAATAGTTCCGACGTTAGTTATAGGAATCGAAGTTTCAGGAAATTAGAGTTTGCTCATGCGCTCATGCTACAAGTGGTCCTATGGCTATGAAATTAATAGGGGACTGTCTAGAGGCTACCCTGTACAATCTGAAAATTTCACCAAAATTGGTCGAGTAGTTCCGGAGTAACGGCTCTGAAACACATTTAAAAATTGCGCATGCGCAGTAGGTATTACTGATACAATCGTGTCAAAATTCGAAGGTAATTTTTAACCTCCAACTAGCCTCCGAATTTGAGCCAAATAGGTCAATTAGGAACTGAGAAATCGTAGTTTCAGGAAATTCACGTTTGCACGTGCGCATGCGCACCCGCTACTAGTGCGGTGAAATTCATAGCAGATCCTCTAGTCCCTAACCCGCGTCATCTCTGAAAATTTCACCGAAATCGGTCGAGCAGTTCCGGAGCTACGCCCATGACAACGAATTTCAAGTTTGCGCTTGCGCAGTAGCTATTACTGATCCATTCGTGAAGAAATTCATAGGTGATTTTCTTGGAGTTAGCCCCCAACTACCTTAAGAATTTGAGCGGAATAAGTTAATTAGCGATGACCAGGGGTTGTAAACCTCCACTTGCTCGGCGCAGTATGTCCAGTCAGTCCGAAACCCGCACTGGCTCCCAGAGCCGGGTTCAATTGCTAGCTAAAAGAAACGAATTTTTCTTAGGTGTCGATTGTGAAATGTTGTCAACAATGGACAGAAAATCTATGTACAGCGTCTCAATTAGTTATACGCTTTCTACAATTCACCTTGCACTACCCGCTCACATAACTACTTTTAACCACCCTTACAACAAGTGGGCACTTGTATGGATAATCCTAATTTCACGAAAAGGCAAGGAAACCAACTGGGCCTCATCTCACTCCCCCTCTCTCATAATATCTTCATCAATCCGTCAATGGTATAGGAGTATACATATACCAGAGTAACTAAAGAAAAAAAGAAAACAAATTTAAGAACTCATTCCATTCATTCATTCATGACTTAATCATGGAAGGATGTTTTGATAGAGCTGTCATGAACACGGCAACCATTACTATGTGAAGATCACATAGTATAAAATAAAATAATATTATGTTCATGTAAACAAGTATTAAAACACAATCGTCTAAGCTGAGTATCCCAATTATTCAACAACATGAAGATTTATTACATGGGTTTGTGATTTTTCTATGTACAAAAGTGTCAGAAACCATGAAAAGTATCGACAAAAATAGGTGTCGGTTTCGAGAAAGACCGAACTGATGATAGGTATGTTTAGAAAGCTACTTCTGGAATTTTTACCACTACCTTTCAGTTGTACATTGAAACTTGCTGAGTCTTGAGTCCACTAAATGGATGTTCAGAGAGAAGAAAATGTTCGGATAAAGCTCCACCATGTTCTTTCTCCCGGGTCTATTCCAATTCTTTTTACCTTGCACTTTTAAAAGCTTTCCTTTGATCGCTGTTTTAGAAAACATATCCTTTCAAACGCCGCCGCCGCAGCCGGTGTCTCTGTGGGAAAAACCCCATTTGGTGTCGGAGCAGAAGAAAAACACTTATAAACAATGCAGAAAGACCTTGGAGACTCAGGGTATCTATTTCAGTCGTTCGCCACGCAGCGACATTTAATCCCCCTGGCTCGGAGATGGTTTGGAAAATAGATCACAGGAAATATGAAGAGAGACGCGACACTTTTACCTCGATATTGGTGAAAGATACAATGATATATCCCCTCTCCCTCCACCCATAGTTTATGATTAGCGATTAAAAACGTGTTATGATGTAATGAAAGAGCTTTGAAAGTAATTTCATGTCCACGACAATTGTCCAATTTCAAGTAATTTCAGAACCACCTTGAGAACTGTACGTGCGACCGTTCGCTCTTCACAAGGACTTGATAAAGGTTGAATTGCAAAAAGAGCAGAATTTTCCAACACTGATGGAAGAATGATAATTTGTTGAATTCTGAGGGTTCTTCATTTCATCCCTATCCTCTTCGTTCGTTACTCGAAATAGATAGTCTCTGTTCCTCCGTGTATCCAGCAGTAGAGTGGGAGGGTTTGATTGGGGCTCATGATTTGAGGGGTTCTAAGATAAGCGTAACACACGACTACACACGACAGGAACGAAAAATAGAGAGCCAACTGGTACAATGCAAAATAACATAGATGACGTCTTAGGATGGAATGAAAGGAAAATGGAGAGGCCCCAAGCTGATAACTGGGGGCAGGCCTGTTCGTTAAAGGCAATGCAGGGCATGATGGGGAGTAAGAGGAAGAGAGAAGTAGAAAAGTCAAAAATGATAACAATGAGAAGAGGAAGATCAACCAAACAACCCAGGGACATCACCCAGCATGACTGGATAAACGGAAAAACGCTGTCCAATCGCAAGTTTTGAACTCAAAGAAACCTTGGAATGCATTTTAACGAATCTTCGATGAAAATGAAACTATTTCTATGGCTTCAAAATTTAAATAATGAAAATTCTAGTAAATTGTCCTCATGAAAATCCGTTTCAGACCATTCTAAACGATTCCTAAAGTTTACACTTTTTCATATGTATATATGGATATCAGACACTGGAATCTACCTAAAAAATCCTAATAAATTTCGAAATGTCATCAATAACAAAAGAAGGAATGAGTTCGTTGGCCAGAATTTTTGGAGCACCTACTCCAAAGGGTCAAATTTTCAAAAATAAGGGTAAAAAAATGTGTTTTTTTAGGTTTTCGGTGTAAATTACCATCTTAAACATAAGAACATAAATATGGTATAATCGGAACCAGCGCAAAATCTCCTATAAGAATCACCTATCAAATCGGTAAAAATGATTATTCGACAATTCGCTCATTAACTCATGCTGCACGAATGGAACTTTTTAAGATTGAAAACAAAAGTTGGTAGGAGAATATTTTTTAATTATTAGAATAGGCAGACAAATTTGGGCCCTCAGTTGAATCCTACTACATTAGAGTAGATTTTCTACCAGTACCGTTTTTTGGAAGATGCAGTTGGGATTTTAGAGATGTTGGTTGAACGATTTCGAACGCCTCTTCGTACCAAACAACCCAAACCTCAGGAGCATAATTATTAGAACCGAATCGACCGCGGTCTCAAAAAGTCTATTCCTTGCATCCCAAGACACAACTCGCCCCTCCAAAAGTTTTCCCTCGTGCATCCCATGGCCATTTCGCTTCTAGTAATTGCCTGCTTTGCACGTACCTACTCTGAACAGGAATGAGCTTGAAAGAGTAAATACAACACGTAATTTCAACTGTTCCCTATATAGTAGTTTTGTGGTGCAATTCCGAGCTATCGGTTATTCTCAGTGTTTGAACGCTCCTATGTGTGAATATTAGGGCTATTTGTAAGCGTTTTCGATCCCCGAGAAACGTCCAATGAAACCGCCCCTCGAGTCCGCTAAATCCAGAGGTAGAGGTTTTCCGGGAAATAGGACGGGATTGATATATTTTCAAATTCTAATTTATCGAATGTGCCGAGGGAAATGTGTGGGGTAGCATAGCGGACCCCGCTCGGGGGTAGTAAATGAGGTCTTATTTACATTCAGTGGTCCTCTTGATGCTATGCTAATGAATATACGGCCAGTATAGCGAGAATGAAAAAGAGACGTAACGAGATTTGGCGTGTTTTAGTTAATTTTCATCAGCTTTCGCGCAAACATAAATATGTTTTTACTTAATGATGTTAATTCTATTTTTGTTACGAGCAAAGGCTGTTCGTATTCCAGACACGGGTCACATGAGTAAATAATCGATCCAATCAGAATCCTGTAGCGGGAGTAGGTAATAATACGTCATTGAATTACTTAAAATCCTCAATATTACCTAAGTTCGTTAAACCTCCTATTCAAATCTAACGAATACTTTAGTATAATGAACCAAAACTGATACCTATATGAAAGACACGGAAAGTTGTTTACTACATAATTAAACTTGACACTACGTTTTATTACTCAAGGTGAATGGGGTCTCTTTGTCGATGAAATGTTTTAACATATAATTGGAGAAGCAAATGGAAATTTGGGACCTTCTAACATATTACGCGTTATTTCCACTGTAGTTTGAAATAAATTACAGCAAAAACCATCTCATTTTTAGAGCCACTGGAATAGCAATACTGGTATATACATGTTATACACATAATATGATGTACCAACCTATTAACTGATCTCCCACAAAAACATAAGTTTTTTTTTTTTTTTGAGGGGGGATTGTGGTACTCATTGCCTCCAAACTGTACCTACTTCTGCAATAAAAATAAGATAAGTATAAGTAGGTTCCTTTTTTCAGACGTTTAGTGGTACATCTTGAACCACGAGTATGTATAGATGTGCAGTAGCACAATAGTAGGGTATATTGGACAAACAATTTGGCACAATAAGAAAACCGCTGCAAATTATTACACAAAGGTTTATTATTTTCTGTATCTAGATCACCCAATGGTGAGGATCCCATTGGTCAATAAATTAATTCCTCATCTCATAACAAACTATTAGCCCAATACACTTTCCGGCTATTGTGAACAATTCAATTATATCACGAGGGTTACAATCATCAATCATCATTTCTTGAGTCCCTATCTACCTTATATTATTATCACGGAGAGTTGTGTGGGTCCTTCATAAATTAATATTGTAATTCAGTACCTAACTAAGGAAGTTAATAAAAAAAACAAGAAACTTGAATCGGTGAAATCGAAAGTCGGATTTAATCAGCTGATCTTTGAACGGCGATTCGGCTTATTCGGGAATTTTTGCGATACACACTCGTGTATCTGCCCTTTTAGCGAATTTTAGAAGCAAATTCAGCTATTACAATAGCTTCAAAATTTAAACAATGGAAAATTATCAAAATTTTCTCCATGGAAATCAGTTGCAGACCATTCCAAAACGATGCCTGAAATTTAACACTTTTTCATAATATATAAATATGTAAGGGTCTACTTGAATTTATATACGTATATATAAATTGTAAAGGACTACTTGAATTTATATTCAAACAGCCCTTCAAAAAAAGCGAAAATATATCTCAAGGGTGGGGACTGGGACGTTTATCTGCCCCTCAGCTACCAGGAAAGTAAAAATTACAAAACAATAAATTATCCTTTAAATTCACTCTAATTTATTAAACAAATCTACGGTAGGTAAGTGAAAGTTGGTGGAAGCATGCGCACTACAAGAGAATCGTCCTACCTAATCCACAGCGGAGAAAATTCAAAATTAGTATTAACCCAGGACGAACGATGATTAGAGCTTTAATTCGACGAAGGCTGCTGGAGGCGGCACGTGGGAGGTATCCTGGTTCCTGGACTGGGTCGGATTGACGTCACCTCGGACAGGAAAACTCCTTGAGCGGTTAATGGCCCACGTGCCGCCTCCAGCAGCCTTCGTCCCTTCCTCTAATCATCGTTCATCCCGGGTTCCTACCAGGACTCCAGAGGCAGGTGTGAGGAGCCTTTATTTTTTCATACGTCATCAATTTTGAATTTTCTCCGCTGTGGATTTGGTAGGACGATTCTCTTGTAGTGCGTATGCTTTCACCAACTTTCACTTACCTACCGTAGATTTGTTTAATAAATTAGAGTGAATTTAAATGATAATTGTTTTGTCATTTTTACTTTCCTGCTTGCTGAGGGGCAGATAGACGTCCCAGTCCCCACCCTTGAGATATCTTTTTACTTTTTTGAAGGGCTGTTTGAATATTTCTAGCGGGGAACATTATTTAAAATGAAGTAGACCAGTACGTCATGGCGCCCCACGTTGGGCGTTGCGAATCAAGCTATAAAGTCCGAAAAAATTTCAAAATGTCAATAATATCAAATGAAAGGATGAGTTCGCTATAGGGGCTGGTTTACCAAATGTAATTAATTTTGTTCCATGGTAACTAAGCAAAGTGAAGCGGACAGCGGACGGACGGATTTTTTTTCTTCGATTTTTGGCTTACTACGTACTTGAAAGGTAAAGCATCAAATTTTGAGGAGGGTTAAAAAAAGGTTTTTCGTGCTCGTTTCCAAAGGTTCAGCATTGAAAATAATAAACCAAAACTATTCTCCTTCTAAGCTCATGCTGGCCAAGTAGCAGAAGCAGTGGTTTTCTACTATTTCCCAGCCACGTTTTGCGCTATGAGAAGACCGAACAACAGACACAGATACTAAAACTAAACTAGATAGGTACTACTAGTACTGTAGTTCCTTTAATACTAGTACCTTAGTACTTCTCCGGAAGTGTAGCACATTGTGATCATCAGACTGATTAATAATGGATGAAATGTATTTTCTGAGATAGGATCGTCTCAATAGCATGAAAGCATTAGCACTTATTGCCCATGATTGGAATTTTCTGTGACGTTGGTGATCTGGTTGGAATTTCGAAGGTCTGATTTTGAAATTTCTCTAGAAATGAAAAACGAAAAAAGTACGACGAAATCGGACGAAAGAGAAGCACTGAAGCCCTAAGGAGCCCTTTTAGTTCATAATTAGAGCAAACCTTTCGAATGAAAATAAAAAAAAATCATTAGAATTCCTCATCGTATGGCTATTTGAAGATGAATAATCGTTGTACCGTTACTTATTTCAGGCTAATTCCTTCCTCAATCTAAATCTATAAGGACGTCCCGTCTGTTGTACTGCATGTACAACTGAACAATATCGTGTTCAAAGGGATATACATTGATAAAGGGATAAATTTCAGTTATTGTCGTAATATGGCGAGAGAAGTGAATGGATGAAATACTGCAAATAGGTTGGGATGTTTTCTGAGAACATAATAAGGCGATCTTGAATTTTACAAACATACAACGTTGTGTATTATACGCTTTGCGAAAGTGCCACAAAGGCTCCAGTACCGTGGTCCAATTTCATGGACGAATAATCGTGGAAAATCTCGGATTAGTGGAGATGTTGGGGAGTAAACAAGCCCGGAAATGGCTCCCCAAAAAAGGAATCACAAGCTCCTCGCAGTCGGTTGAAATTGGAATCCGGAAGGAAATGAAAGGAAAAGTTCTTCAGCGAAGGGTCTCTCCCACAGGAGGCTTCCAGGTTTCTGTTAAAAGGTATTTCCGGAATCAGGGGAAAGTAAAGGAGAAATGGCAGGGAGGCACCCTCCCACTCGAAGAACATTATAGCTTAATAAAATTCCCCAAAAAGGGAAGCGCCTTGGTGGTGGGGCTTCAGACCGTCCGGATTGGAGGGTGATGGTTTTGGCGGTGAAGCAGAGGGGTTAGACATTCCCGCATCACTTCTGCGAAGAGAGGTGAAGGGGGTACCACTACTGGAGGGAGAAGCTTTTTTTGGGGGGTTTTTTCTCTTTTTTTTTTCATCCCGCGTGTTTTTCCAGAAAACCTCAATATTGGGAGGGGGGGGGGGGGGGGGGGGGGGGGGGTCGGAAGGTGGGTTCAACGCCTTTTCTACGATGCAGATGCTCCCCAGTTTGTGTGCCGCAGGGGAAGAAAACTGCTCTCCCCCTTTCTGGAGGTGCAGGAAGATCGTTGCGCGATTGGAAGTACCTACTGCAGTATGTACCCGGTGGTGTTGACTGAATTTATTTTCACACTGTCAAAACCGCACAGTCACACACGGGTGTTTTCACACTGTCTGTTTTTTGTGTGTAAATGGAGAATGTTTTGGCAGTGGACATAAATAAAGGGGAAACAGCTGCCCAAAAAGCGCTTGCCAATTAGAAAAAGGGTGATTTCTACTAAATTCTTCTAAAATCCCAAATCATGGAGACAGCGCAGGAGATCTTAGCCACAACCCCATACTGCAGGCAAAGAGTCATTTAGCCATACTTTTTAACAAAACACAATATTACTTCGAGTAGTTTGAATGAAAGAAAGAGTAGAGAACATTTGAAGGGAAATAAAGTTAAAGACAAGTCTGCACCACACAGTGATAAATTATTGTTTTATTGGTTTGTTCTTCAAACAATAGTTATACATTTGAAGGCTACAGGGGAAAACCCGACCGGGTCCAGTGTAGTTTTGAGAAAACCCGTTTGAGGTGAGTTGGTGTCACTCAGTATTATTCAAAGGAAACATAATGTTAATATCATCTTGATCTTGAAATTGATTAACATACTACAAATAAAATGTTATGATGAAATGGGGTTTACGGAATCACAGACAAATTGATCCACTTTTGGTTTATTATTTTCAATAATGAACCTTTGGAATCCAGCACGAAAAAAAAACATTTTAACCCTCACTCAAAATTTGAAGTTTTACGTTTCAAGATACCTAGAATCCA
>JAEMON010000004.1:33547116-33558024 GCA_030264115.1 Lygus lineolaris
TAATAAACCGTTGTGTAATAATTTGCAGCGTTTTTACTATGAGAATCGAAAAATGTTGTGTCCTACAAAATTGAATTTCCACTCGCATTTTACGTTTCAGAGCAAAATCGATGGTGACAGAGTATTTTTGTATTTACAGCCAAAAACATACAACAGGCATTATTAAAGGAAATTATAGATTCTATATAAGAAACTATAATTATCGTTTCTTTATAACGCAGTAATTTAGCTCAAGGCAGTTTTGGGGCACATGCAAGGATATTTTAAAGGACAAAAGATACTCCAATTAACCGTTCTGCAAAGCACTCCTCCCTCAAAAAGCGCCTTAGGGAAAAAAGGAACTTATACTTCATCGCAGGAAAAAAGAGGAAACCATTTTTACTGGCCCAATTTTTCATTTTTATAAGGAAGGAAAAGTAGGGGCAGAGTAAAATAAGAAGAAAAAGTTGAAAGAACAGATGTTTTTGTTGGTGGTTAAGGGCAAAAAAGTGGGAGAAGATAGACAAGGGAAAAATGGACTGGGAAGGGGACTGGAGGAAACATTTAACGACTAAACGGTCCTTCATCTCCTGTCGTGGAGCGGGACGAGAAGGATCCCAGAAGGCCTTGTAGTTCTCAGCGATAAACCTCAGAAGATGACAGTTGCGGTAGACAGTTGTGAAAAGTGATGTACGACGATTCGAAAAGCCTGGCTCTTACATCCCGAGGTACTTTCTTCCTGGTTGAATGTCTGTAATAGAAGGGACGTGGACACTGCAGTAACCAGTATTTTATATTATGTCTCAACTCTCAACTCATGATAAATCACAAAAACCCAAATGGAGTACAGTAGAGTTGTCTCTCCCTTGATCTTAGGGACCTCTGCTCTGAGTGCTGAAACCTGATTCCAATGCCGGACTAATCACCATATTCTCCTGTTTCTAAACTGATAACATTGATGAGATGAATGAAATACTCCGTGAGAAAGACACTTCAACTTCCAGGAAACGCAAAAATGGACGAAACGAAAAAAAGATCGGTAACCTGAGTGTTCGTACAATGTTAAAGAGGATTTCGGACAGTCAGATATTCAATAATAGAACTTTGGAATCGCTCACGGAAAAAACATTACCTTCCCCCTCGAAATTTGATCTTTTACGTTTTGAAATACCTAAAATCCGAAAATCGAACTTTAAAAATCCGTCCGTGAGAAAACCGCCGGAATTTTTTGGGAAAACCCCCTAATTTAGAATCTTTCGTGGTTTTATGTGATTTCTTAAGTATTTTTTCGTGCTGAATCGAAATATTTGGTCTATTTGGTGATTAGAAGTGATAGAAATTAGTTACAGCCAGATTTGCCCTCCAAATACTGTACATCGCATTGCATTGCATTGGTTATGACTCAAAACATACAAAACATTGTAATAAAATAACAACTACAACAAATGTGTACCCTATATTTATTTAAAGAAGTAAGATGCGTGTAAATTGAGATTCGTATTCGTATTTTTACCGCGCTAAAAATCTGTCTGAAAGGCAAGAAATGAATAATATCAAAACTTGTATCAAAAAAGTTGAAACATGATTTTCAAAAGAAATATGAAAAAACTACAACAACAACAACAACAATATTTATTGCGAGCTACAATCATAGATGGAGAAATCCGGTTGAAACCGTTTTCATAATCTCACGGCTTACAACACTATGACAGTTTCTCCATGAAGATCTGAATAGGTATTTTTGATATTGGTTTATTAATTTCAATAATGAACCTTTGGAATCGAGCACGGAAAAGACTGGTTAATCCTCCCCCTCAAAATTTGATGTTTTACGTTTCAAGATACCAAATACCGAATACCCAATTTGTTCAGAGGGCTCCGAAACGCAAAATGAGAGTGGAAATTTTTATTTTGGAGCACAAAAAGTTTTCATTTCGAAAGCGAAAACAAAGCTTCCGCTGCTTCGCAGACTCGGAAGCAAAAGAGTATTAGCTTCCAAGCTTCCATGAAAACGAGGAAGTTTATTATTTTCTCTATAGATCACCCATCCGTAAAGATGAAATACTTGTATATACCTAGTATATAAGTACCTAACGTAATTATAACGCGAGGTTCACAATTCGACGAGTAGGTAGGTACAATGAGTCCTACATACCAGTAACTATTATTATCCGAGGTTGTAGTAGGTTTTGAACGTTATTGAGTAACAAAGGATGCTCATAAAAGTAAACGAGAAACTCGATCTGGTGGAAAATCAGAGAAGTCGCAATTCGTTTGCATTCGGCAGCAATCTTTGAACGGGGATTTGGCCTACTCGGGAAGATTTGCGATTCGCACTCATGTTTCTGCTCTTCTTTCCATTCAACCCTTAAGTCTTTAGAGGGAACGACCGGTTGGTCCTGAAATGCTCAGCGAGGTCCCATTCGACGCTAAAAATTGTGTTCTATTCGAAATCGATGGAAAAAATATACCTTCCTATTTGAAGTTGTCGGGCGTTCTGAAAATGTCATCCCCTATTTTCTAAGCCTTAAGAGATGGCTGACGGTAATACCAACATTCGGGGCACAACTAGACCCCAAATGGTGCAGATATACCAAACTTCATTCATTTTGGTCCATGATAACTAAGCAAAGTGCCGCGGGCGGCGGGCAGACGGATTTTTTCAATTCGATTTTTTGATTCTACGTTTCTTGAAACGTATTTAACATCAAATTTTGAGGGGGTTAAAAAAAACGTTTTTCGTGCTCGATTCCAAAGGTTCATTATTGAAAATAATAAACCAAAAAGCATTAGCCGATTTTTTAAATTTTTTGTATGACCAGAAAAAAACCGGAAACATTTCATAGGAAAAATCGAAATTTCCTACCTAAATCACGAAAATCCAAGTTTTAATTAATTTTACACTTGCTACGTATTATTTTAAATTGAAAAGGCTCCAGATCTTGATTGAGGAGGTATTCAAGAATGTGAAATGACCAATTTTGGTCCAATCTGAGACAACCAATTTGGGGGGTTTTCCCCTCGTTTCACCACTGTGCGCCGCGCCGTCAAAGGAGCACTCTGTGTACCAACATCATTCAAGATAGCTGATTTTGATGTCAAGATTTTGAGCATTTTTAAAAAACACAAGTATCTATAAGAAAGGGATTCAAGTAGGCAGGAAGTGTGGATCAACTTTCGGCTTTGATGTCACGGTTGTGAGGTTGATGTGCTCTAATGACAAATTCAAGAGGTTGGTTTTGATTTGGACATCGTAACAATCGGACAATAACATTCATAGCCATATTCACAACCACAAAAGAATTTTCATGAGGTCATAAAATTAATATGTGAAAGTCTAGTTAGTTAAAACAATGTAGTGAGATTCACCAGAATGAAACATTTGACATGACAATCCCGAAGGTTAGAAACAATCCTCTCTCAACCATTTTATCCTCTTCTCTCGAGCGGTTTAATGCGGGAAAAGGGTTTAGAGTTATTCGCCGACTTCTCTTCTGAGAGCATGATTTGATTTTTCTCTGTCCTGTGAAACAGCACTGCCTAATGGTTCACTCAGAGAAACGGTCGTTGAAACTAAGTTGAACGAATAAAAAAAGTTCCGACTCTCGTTTTATCAGTAGGAGTTTCATCGACGCACAAATTATCTCAGTCCGAACTAAAGCAATAGGTAGGTAATTTCGAACTTCATACAGTGCGGAACAAACAAAAAGTGTCGGAACTCTTCAATTATAAGAATCAAAACAGACTCCATGTCCTTCTGTACACGGAGTACGAAGCATTTGACTTTTTTTATCATAACGTCATAATTTATTATCTAATCTAGTTGAGCGGTCCATTCCACTAACTACCTACCAAGATCGCTTATGGTGCTAGCCATTCAAGATATTAAGTTCTTTTGAATCTAGGTACATACTTAGTACATATCTAGGAAGAGTAGTCCATCACTGGATAGACCTCCATTTTGTCACAAACTTGGGCAAGCCTCGAAGAGCTTTGAAGCTGAACTCGATTTAGACTACTTTTTGGAAAATAATATTACCAGACCCGAGAAAATTGAGACATCAATGTATATTATATTGAAAGCAAATGGAAACTAAGCTTATTTGGATTTCTAGATTGTACTGACAGAAGTGAAGCTTCGTTGATGTACTCCGAATGTGAATATTTTTTGAGCAACATTGTATTCACGAATGCCATTACAGAGAAAAATGGGTTAAGTTACAATGTTTTGTCTTGACCCACTGTTTCTCATACTCCCAGTCCCGGGTGAGTGAAGACATTCAAATTACATCCTAAAATAAACAAATCCAACCGTACTCTTTATTCTCCCCTCTGCGAACGAAACAATATTGCCTGGGAAAAGCAGCCTGAGAAATCTGAAGGCAAACAACTGTATTTATTTTGAATTGTTCTTCGGAAGACGCTTTACCCTCTCCAACTTCTCTGTCAGTTCCATCACTGTTACTACTGCGCTTCCAAGATATAAACGGTATAACCACCAACTAAACTCGCAATGGGTCAACATAGATGGGAGGATTCCAGAATAAAAGCACACCTCGTTGCTATCTCTGCTCGGCAGGTCTCATAGCTACTAGAGCATTAATAATTCATTAGTCCTGCCAGTCTGAAGAAGATATGGATACGCATAATTCAGAACTCCTTTCCGAAAATCTCGTTACCCCTTTCTCGAGCTCTTCAGACCATGCAACTTGGGAGTAGCAGAAGTTTTGGAGTGGGTAACGTACTTACTGATGGATGGAATTATTCTCAGTGACTCCCTAAGAAGTGAATGCGACAAACATTCCCTGGGATGAGCATAATCCCACTTTCAAAATGATAGCAACTTTCAAGAAGCTTCTTGAATAGTTTGTTGAATCTGTTCAACCTTATAATATTATGTTACCCGTTATTAGATATCTATCCCAAAGGTTCATTATTGAAAATTCAATAGAACATAAAAATATATCCTCTCAAAGAAGCGATAATTCTCAATATTCAAAATAAATACCATCATAGATAGCACACTGTTCTTGGTATTTTTAATTGTAAACACTGATTCTTAAGAAAACTTTAAAAACACTTACTCGTAATACTCTCAACCAAATGGTAATTCGCAATATTTAAGATAAACAACAACATACTATCTATCTAAATACCAACATGATATCCATTAATAGCACTCTATTCTTGGTATTTTAAATACCTCCTCCTGGTATTTTCCCTAGAGACCTAAAATCACATACTAATAACCTATATCAGGCAGTCATAACCCTGAGAAAGATGTAAAAATAAAACAATCTACTAAAACTAGTGGTGGATAATAGAAACACAGTGGTGAATTGCCATTGGTTTTTGTCCATTTAGGACCCCAGAGCGAATGAAAACGGGAAGGAGGTTCGTAAAATCCTTATATATATTTTTTAGAAGCACCGTGTGCCGACATGTTTGCAAATGCCGCAGATTTCCCGCCTCGATTCCCCCGAAGCAGTTTATAGGGTGACCGCATCCACTCGTTTCAGCCTTCGCGAACGTCCTTAAGACGGTCCTGCATTCAAATTTTGTTTCTCCGCTGCCCCACCCTCAACGCAATCTTTATTCAAACTGCGGAAAAAACCTCCGACCCCTCATGAAGCCTTACGGCATGCATGGCATACATATGACTACCCTAGCGTGAAATTCTCGTAGTAAAAGAGTATCAAATACTTTTCCTCTTTTTACCATAGTTGGAGTAACGTCCCTTTTGAAATGTTGTCTTCGGCGAAAGTCGGACGTTGGCTCGGTGTTCTGGTGCAACTGAGACAATCAATGTTCCGTATAAAAATCGTAAAAAATACCAAGATGGGTTTATACTACCAAAACCACTTTCGGTGCTTTTTTCTCTGCTCACCAGAACCAACTTTTTTACGACAGGAGTTTCCTTCTGACAGCTTACTCGAGAGCTTAATGACGAAACCCACTCAGCGTGGCAATTTTTAACTTCTTCATCGATACACTCACTTTGTAGCGCTTTCTGAAGGAAAGTGTTCCCAACATTTAAACCTCCACTCTCGCTTCGAAGAATAATAAAAATTGCCATTGCAGTCACTCTAATCTACATTATATCTGAAAGTTTCAGAGTTTCCCCACAGAAGTTACTAATACTACCTTGCACGAGATACAAAGATACAAACTCACACCTCATTATTAACAGACAAAAAGTTTGAGTCCAAATCTTTGGACTACTTTTTCGTGTCTCAAGCCATTTTTTTAGAGGAACCAAGACTTTCATTTTGAAACTATAATAATCCTGAAGAAATCCCATTTCACATTTCCTTGTACCGGAAAGTATACTCCCTGGCACGACGACCAAATGAACACGCCAGAGGAGAGGGTAAGGTGTCAAATGCTAATGACATTTTACGAGGCATATTTTAAACTGAGCTCATCTAAATGCAAATCAACTTTTTATGAGTTTCTTCCTTTTAACTTCAGTGGCGGAAATAATATTAATGAAATTCAAATTCATTCTTTTTCACCCCTCTCCCAATTTTGCTCTCCGGATTCCTCCACCTCCTCTTTCGCCGAGACCATTCAACCAGACAAATGTAAGTCGGCGGGGGGCCTCAAAGGGTTATGGTGGGACCCTTTTCTTCCCCAAAGAATGCTTAACTCAACGAATTAAACGCAGAAGTATAATCACTTTTGATCTCGTGGTTCATTTAACTCTTTTGTTCCGTTTTTTTCTTCGAATACCAAAATTGGATGATAATCATCCAAAATAGAAATATACCTCCTGTGCTCACCTGTTCATCAGGTGAAATAGTACCTGTTTGGAGACCAGGAAGAAAGGCGAATTTGTGATTAGAAAACTCGACGTGAATTTGTGTGAAAATAAATACGTAGCCTTTTTGCTGCTTTTGGGCGTACCCAACCACCTTTTGCTCGTCGGAACCCGTCAATAAAACTTAGAAGAACTTGGAAGTCGCATTCTTTGCTTAACCCTTTATTATAATCATAATCAGTAAACCTAGTTCATCTGATTGTCTCTATTCAGAAGTAGAAAACAAACGCTCTGCTGATCATTATGGCCTTCGAAGTAAGAAAGAAAAGCCTTTCACTTCAATGCAAATTATACACTTCCCGATTGGTACCTATTTGTTAAAGGAACAGATCTTCTAATTCGTGCAAAGGATGTATCGATTTGTCCTTTTTTAAAGCATTATTTTCCAAAGCTTCGAACACAAGCATTTTTTCCTCTTAATGGTGGCTGAAGACTACGATGGCGAAGGGTGGTGAACATTTCGAAAACATTTACTCAAAAGGGTGACGTCAGTCGCAAGCACGATTTAACAATAATTAATCAACCTTTACCCCTCTCTAGACCGGATTTTCCCCCCTTTTATGCGGCAACTTCCTTCCTGAGGGAGAGGGGACTCTTTCAATAAGGTCCCACTTTAAAAGGAACGACTCGGGGGTAGTCCGAAGGTATTCCAAAGGATGGAGTGAATGAGACCTCATACAATACTCTTCCTCCTTTAATAGTTATTACCCCCTCCTATTTACCTCTTTTGCTCGAATTGTAGGGAAACGAGAATAACGGTAGTGGAGGGGGGGGGTTGATTCTAAAACAGAAACGCTGTACGGCCCCCGGGCTTTCGAGCTTGAACAGTCACCTTTTGGAGCTCCTTTATCCCATTAGAACACTTCCCGAACCTTCGCCTCGCTCCTCTGGGTCCCAAGTTTTTAAGCAAGAAAAGAGGGAAGTAGAAGCCTTCGAAACACGTGACAAACTTTAGGCGAAGAGGAACACAACAAAACTTCCCCACTCCTTTCGCACCTCCCTAAACACAATGACGTTATCCTCCCCAATTTTCAGGACCCTTGAACGTGGCTTCATCTCAAATATAAATGAGTTTGCAGAACTGCGCTAAAAGGTAAGTGAATACAATTCCACGGTTTACCTCATTCCGAGTTGAGTCGGCGTGAAGTGGGAATGCCTTCTCACTGTCTTTTGTCTTCTCTGTGGCGGAAGAAACAATGCCTCCTCGATCATAAAGCGGAAGAGCTTACGCCACGGTAATAACCCATTCAGCTAATTTTCCTTCGACATATTTTAAGTTGCTTGGAAATCCTCTCATTACACTCCTTCTCTCTCTCTCTCTATCTCTCCCTCCCTCATGTCCAGTACCCTCCCCCTGTACTTGCTCTTGAAAAAGTTAAGTTATAGTAGCTATAGGTAAATAAAAACTGGTTTGTTGACACTATTCAATACTAGGCTCATGCCGTACTCATTTTTCACGGGAAGTTGACAGCTGGAATTCATATTTCCTCTCTCACCTCAGTTCCCTCCAACTCCTTCCTAACATGTGTACCGAGGGCGAGTAAATGTTGACATTCCGAGTTAAAATATATATGAGAAGACCCACGTCTGTTTCTGTATCCTCCGAGCAGTGCATGGCCGACGCAAGGGATGAGGGGAGTAACAGGAACGGTCTCGTTGCAGTCAATGCACCGTGAAGAGCCTTTCACCCTCTAGCGACCCTATCAATACATCACTACTTCTCCGTACAACACTCAACGTCTTCTCCCCGAGTAACTTCTCTGTGTTCGAATTTCCTCCCTTCCGCTACTACTCTACGGCTGATTGAACAGTTTCTAAGAGAACCGACAAGGAGCAACGACTCATTTATTTGACCTCAAAGTTCAGCAGAAGTTATAGCCAATTATCTTCGAGTACCTCACAGAAAGTACAAAAACAGTGTACCTTTGGTGCCAAGCAGTCATTTGGAATTGAGTGCTTCAGACTGAAGTCTCAAGTGTTGAGACGGACGGGTCCCCTCCCACCCACTGGCGCCTCAACAGTTGAGACGCGCCCTCAACGACGTCTCAACGACTCAACTTATCTTCTGTAACAGCCGTTGCATGGTCGAATGGCCAAACATTCTAAATTGCTAGACGTCATTGAGGGGCATGTCAGCCTTAGATGCTGAAACAAGTTGGTCTTCAGCACTTTTACTGTATAACCAACACTTTTATTAAATAACTTCAATTAGGCTCTGACATCGTTCGAAATAGCTATAAATGCCATAGGAAAATGTGCCAACTTGAGACCCCAGTTCGAAATAAAAGCGATGTAGTTATGAGAGACAGACACCGCAATAAAGGAATAAGGCGCAAATAAACTTCATATGCACAGGAGACATTATCTTGGTCGCCAGATTTATGAATCAATATTGAATTCAAAAGAGCTTGATTCCCATACTGTTCGTTCATAGTGAAAAGGTACCAAAAGATAAGCTTCAAGGGTCGAAAACTGACATCCACACCTGTAACGTCTACTTCACTCTTATAAGCCCGTAATAACTGAGGGGTTTCACCTCAACAGTAGATTTTCTTTTCCGAATGGTCGAATATTAAACGGAATGAAACCTGAACCAAAGTCACATCCTTCAGCTGATCTTCCTGGGCATATCTGAAGGTACCTACTTTATTCTTCTTTCTCTTAGCTTGGCTGGCTCACCATTTGGAGTAGGTATTTATACGAAACATACCTCGCACTGGGACGTATGAGTATATTTCTTAATTTTCGTCCTAACAGAAACACCTGCAAAGTTCGTAATTATTATAACATATTTTTCCAACTTTTCTAGGTTATTTAGGTTTTTATAAAGGTTGGTTGTAATTGCCACGTTTTGGTTCCTGCGGGGTGATTAACGTTGTTCAAGAATGGAAGTTCTGTAAAAAACTGAAAGAAAAAAGACTTGGTACAATAATAAAACGTAAAGTAAGTAGTCAATCTAGACTGGAGTTTTAATTTCCTCTGTATATTTATGGTTCCCTCTGGTTGGTTTCCTCTAGGCATATGGTTTGGTTGTGGTACACTATCCTCAGGTAGGCATCCCGAGGCCTAGTGCGCCGTGCCACCGCCGGCGTGATTCCGTTTCAATGGGATCAAGCAAGCTATTCTGGCTCCTGATGACTCACACTCCTAGCTGCAAAGTTTAGATAGCTCCCCATAAACCCCTACACTTTGTAAATACTGATCTAGAATGAGGGGTTTTCTTGAAACATCGGTGGAAACTGAGGTCTGCAAGAATAAACCCTTTTATAGAGGTTTAATAATTTCCGGCTTTCCAGGAGGAACTCACTGGCCAACCCACTTCCTTTCTCTTGTCATCGGGCCTCTCGAAGTCTTCGATCGCTTCTGAGTGATAAGAATGAATGCATTTCCTGGCCTGGAGGTGTAAACTAAAGGGCGAAAATGATGCGACCCTTCGTCATCAGGGGACAATAAGGTGAGGAGACCGTCATTAAGGACCGCGAGATGGTTGGTAGCAGGGGTTGGAGAGGGCCACCTTTTCTTCGTATTTCTGTAGAGGGTATTCAGAGACTGCCGATTCATATCGGGTCCCCAAGGCCGGGGTGCCAGGAATGGTTTTCTATTGGAAGTCCAGGGGACTGAAGACTCGTTAGCGGGTCGTCTATTGAATGGGGGCGCCGGAGCTCTCTGAACATCATTCGCCTACAGCCTCAGAGGAGAATGCAGGCATTTCCCCTTCTCTTTGCCTAGAAAACATGGGACTCATTACGGTTCCATTCGTGAACGCCTGGAACGCAGCCGCTGCCTTATTTCCTCTCTTATCTAATGTTTAGGAATGTATTTGCAGTTCCCTCAAAACCCACATTGGTTAATATTTTTTACGGGAGTCATCTTAAAAGTAAATATCACGGTGAAGTAAATAACGTGTTGATGTTTTCTCAAACTTACCGAAACCAATACGAAAAACTTTTGACATTTTCATGTCTTTACTTTGGCACACAACATCGAAAAGCGCGAACGTTACCGTTACGTTTGTGTAACGCACAACTTTCTGATGCTTTTCACGTACATCCAATCGTTCCTTGGGGAAAATACTTCCTCGACAATATAACAGGGTTTTTGACATTTTA
>JAEMON010000004.1:33585309-33597131 GCA_030264115.1 Lygus lineolaris
GCAGTAATCTACGAGCTAAGAAATATCTTATCTGATGAGTGAGAACAGTGTAGCGCTGCCTTTATTTTATTAGTTTGCATACACAACACCTAAACACCATGTATCCAAACATCAATATTATGTAACTTAACACTGGGATATATAAATATTAATCTACCTTGTACGCATCTGGCCATTGTCCACCGTTTTTGGGAAATGTGGGGTTGACACCTGGAGGAAGAGCATGTCCGGAACCGCCTCTCCTGCCACCAGAAGAGTATCGATCGACGAATGGTTCTGGTTCAGGCGCCCTACGAAATCTCTGTAGGAACATTTGAACAGATAATATAGCGAGGGTGTATGCATGCGCAAACTTGAAATTTGTTGTCATAGGCAAAACTCCGGAACTATTGTAACAGTTTCGGTGAAAATTTCACAGGCTGATTCCAAGAGTCCATGTAACAAAAGTGATCTGTATTCCCAACACATATTTTTATTATTAATACAGATGAAAACCTAAAATGAATGTTATGATCTAATAATAATCATTTACCTGCTTAGGTTTGTCGAATGGATTTGGTTTGTTAGGGGTGGCCCAAGGAGGAATTTTGAATTCTGGCCTTCCTCTATCCCCCGGCATGCCTCCTCTTGGCTCTGGTGATCGCCGGAATCGTGCAATCTTCAATTTACGAATGAATTTGTTTGTAAGTTTAGAAACAGTAAAGGTAAACATTAACAAAAGTGTGGTTAGGGTGTTTTGGGCTGGTTTGTCTTCTTATAGGCTTGATCCTTTTCCACATAGTTCCTTTTCAACTTGGATTTAGAAATATATAAATCCAAGTGGAAAAGGGCTAAACCTAGGTATGTGGGGAAAAATCTAAACCAATGTATAGAAAATGTCTACTTAACTCAATTCGGGTATTCTATAGAGTCTATCCGCAAATCTCGCAGTACTTTTCCCTACTGGATACTAAGTACATAGGTATCTACATATAAAAAGTAATAACGTTTATAAATTTACCTGTTGTTGCTCTGCATTGAATTCTCCAGCGTCAGATTCCAGTTCAAAGGCGGTCACTATGCCCAAAAAGGGTAAAAGGAGTGTTAACACTAGCATGTTGTGAATTATTATGGCTTTATAATAAATAAGAAAAACTAGTTAAGGTAGATAGCAATAATTATATTGTGAAGAGAAAGTGTTCTTTCAAACGCTAAGGAGTAAATGACATCGAGTAGCAACGCCTTTGAGCTTTTATAGGGAGTGCAAGCGAGATATACCAAGAATCCTTACTAGCCTGTGAAACACACGAACGTCAGCGGAGAAAGAAGAAAAAACGGGTTCTCCCAGACGTGGTTCACAGAATCTTCGGGCGACGCCTGAGATGAGATGTTGAATGGTAATCACTACCTAACTAATCTCTCGTTCACTGGTTCGGCTCGGAAAGGTTATCAGCGGTGTGACCAGATTTGCAATCGGATGTCGGTAAGAAGAACCTGTGAATAACATAGGAACTAAATACACTGTTCCAATGTCTCTTTTTTAGCTTATTTCATAACACGATTTTCGACAACAACTCGTTCCATTTTGCTGCCATCGTCCGAGAATGAGCCAAGATGACCATCTGGATAACCTGGTTTGAGTATGTTTCCGAAATGCGTACAAAGCAAAATACTTAACGGGGTAATATAGTTTTTTTCCGTCTAATTGAACTTTCCGACCTATAAGGCGTATTTAATTTCAAATTAAACTTTTCGAAAAATTAGACTTTTTTAATGTCAAATTAAACGATATTAATTTCGATTTAGGTATACTATTTTGATTTCAGTTTACACTATTTTAATTATTATTAACTTCAATTTGTACCAACAATAGTTTGCATTGAAATTCCTTTTATGGTATGTTTTTGATTTTTTGAAATAATTCAGCTTACAAACTAATAATTTAGCCCGACTTGTGTCCCATACCAACCTAATGGCGAAGCTTAGACTAATTGAGATTTGAAAATGCGGATGTTCGGTTTTGAAACAAAATTTGACAGATGTCTGTTTTGTTTCATCATTTTCAATGATCAACCTTTGGAATCGAGTACAAAAACAATTTTTTTTCACCCGTCAACATTTGATGTTTTACGTTTATGCATTGAATCTAAAATCGAATTTTAAAAAACCGTCGGTCCTCCGCACACTGCACTTTGCTTAGTTGACATTTGGGATACCGGCTCCATTTTGGGGTCTAGTTGTGCCCCGAAACTTGGCGTCAGTCTTCCCTAAGAGGCATGTATTTTTTTCCACTTCCATTCCCATTTAAATGAATCACAATTTTTAGCGTCGAGTGTGACCTTGAGGAGCACTGTAGGACCAACCGTTCGCTCTTTGTAAGGACTGGGTTGATCGGAAAAAAGAGCAGAAACACGAGTGTGAATCGCAAATCTTCTCGAGTGGGCCAAATGCCCATTAATAGATCTCGATCAAAAAATGCAACTTTTTTTCTTTTTCCCCGATTCGAGTTTCTTGTTTACTCTTACAATTATAAGTATACATATAAGTAACATATAAGTAAAAATATTCACAGGTACTCGTTGTACAAAAGAAAAATGATTATTGTGAAAATCATTAATCTCTATAACCAGAAATTGTATTATGAGTTAAAGTTAATCATAACGATTTTATTAAACAATAGGATCTTTGCAGATGGATGATCTAAAAAAAAAAAGATGAACCGTTGTGTAATAATTTGCAGCGTTTTGCTCGTGAAATTGGGGCAGATACCTATCAGTTTTTTATCAAAAAAAATCAGCGTTACCAGTGCGTAACAGCCACCTTAGAGGTTTCATATTTTCAAAATGTCCAGTGCCTTTCAAGTACTGGAACTCGAATCAAGTAGTTCACAATCAGTATCATTAAAGTTTCCCATATCGATCTTCACCAACCGACCGATAATATTATTCACTCGTCGGTCGGTGTGCAAGCACCCGGGTTCTTTTTCGTCCTATCGCACCTACATTCGATGTGTAATGTCCATCTTGAGTTCACTCGTTTACAATGTTATTTCCCTATTATAACGTTCATTTATCTTCCTTTCCTTTTCATTAATTGATTGTCCCTTCTTCCCAACATTTGTTGTGCTCCATCATTATTTAAAGTTTTAATCTCTGAATGAAAGCGCGAATGTTACAACATAGAAAATTCATTCAACTAATTTATTATCTTTCAATTGAAGTACGGAAGGTTCAAGTACCTACTTATGAACCTTTCAACAACTACCTAGTGAATTGAACCTCAAAAATTTGATACTCATGCTCTAATCACCAAGAATAACAAAAACCTTCTGTTAAAAAATGTTAAACTTCCAGCAAAATGAATTAAAGTTTCCACAAAATTATCACCACATTACTAACCATTATTACATAAAAGAATTTTCTATTCTAACGGAATATCGGAAATTCATGCAAAGTTCACTTGTACTTTCGAAAGGCTTTAACTCATTTTTCAAGGAGTCACGTGTTGTGAATCTGACCGGGGAATTTCAGGGTTAAATTAATTAAAGGCAAGGTAACTATTTTAGTGTATCTAGTGGAAGCCAATGGTGCAGTAATACATAAAAGTTATTGAGGCTTTGTGTCATTAATTATTCCCAAATCAATCGACCCTCAAAAGCTGGAAACCATTCATTCATCAGCCGTTCAGCTTCATTGACGAAGCTTTGATGAAGGTTTTTTTCTTTCTTCCGTATCGTCCTGGCAATCGACATTTCACGACGAATTTCCGGTCGGTCTCACACCACCCCTTACGCTACGCGATCGGTTTGACGTGGTACTTTGATGCTTTAGAAAAGCCGGTTATTATTATTATTTTCACATTTTTGTTCATCCCAATGCTCCCTCACTGAGGAAAGTATTGATTAAGTATCTTACTCCCCTCTCAAAGCAACTAGAGTGTGATTCGGAGAGCAGTGTTGCAGAAGTTCATTAGTATTCTCAAGTTTTTGTCAGAGTTGAATACCAGCCTGGTTTTTTTAAATAAATAAATAATCATATTATTGTTCCCTCACTCCCGAAGGTAGGGAGCTACGTATTCGTATGTATTCGTGCAAGAAGTAAAAATTATATCCTCCAAAATCAGAATTTCCACTTGCTTTTTGCGCTTCAGAGATTTCTTAACAATTTTGGTTCTGTGTCTGTCTGTCGGTCTTTATGTCGATCGGTATGTCTGTGGTCAATTCCTTGTTCAGGCATAATTATACGAAATTGTGGTCCGATTTTTGATGACATTTCAAGGATTGTACTGGTTAGCCCAATGACGGTCCCAGTTCCTAATGGCTCAAATTCTGATGGTAGTTGGGACCAGACTCCATGATTATTACCTATGGATTTCGTGACGATTGGATCAGTAATAGTCACTGTGCATGCACAAACTTGAAATTAGTTTTCATAACCCTGGAACTACCTACTCGATCAATTTTGAAGACATTTTTAGGGATTGTATGGGTTGTGCCCTGAACCGTCCCCCATGAACTCAATTACCATCGGCCCAATGGTACCTTGTGCGCATGCACAAACATGAATTTTCTGAAACCCCGGTTTAACCAATTTTGCTCAAATTCAGAGGGTAATAATTCGGAGGATGACGCCATGACGATTGCCTTTGAATTCGTTTCAATTGGATCAGTAATAGCTACTGCGTATGCGCAAACTTAAAATTCGTTGTCGTAGGCACAGCTCCGGAACTACTCGACCAATATCGGTGAAATCTTCAGTAACCGAGTCTACTTCCATGTTTCAAAGGTGACGAAGCTATACAGCACACCCAACTTGGCAGACGTTTTTTTCGCACCTCCAGCTCAATGTTGGCTGCTATGGTCATTGGCGAGAATGCTCTTCCTCTTCCTTCTCCTAAAATCGACAGTCCATCACGGCCGACACACGAGTAAAGTTCCTGTGGCTTTCTTTCGGCGTTCACTAGAACAACATGTTTCTGCTAGTAGGTATAATAATAATAAACCGCCACTTACATTCCCAGAATAGGCTTAGGCTCATTGACAGTAACTTACCCTCTTCCTCCATAAAACCAGAGATGGTTTTTGTCACATCACCATCAAAAACCTGCCAAAGCTGCCACTGAATAACGGAGACAAGTGATTCAATCCATAATAAATATACCTATTAGTCTTGATGTACTGCGTGCGTAGGTATCCATTGTGTTCCACCGCAGAAATAATTGAGCGAATTCTAAATTCAACTCAACTTCAGAGATGGGCTTCTTGAAGCGAAATTTCATTGGCGTCGTAGTAACATGAAGACTATGGATGTGAGCTGGAAATCAATCAGATCTCCATTTTCTCCCCTCAGGAGAAGCCCTTTCTTCGTGTAAATCCCCCCAAGACAATGGGCAGGGCTGAAAGTTGAGCCTGCAGCAGGGGTTCCGGCCTCGTGATGGGGGAGACAAGTTATTCAACACCCCGTGACGTCATCAAAGTGATTAGTGCGTTCATTCGAGGTGCCTCTGCAAACCCGCAGGATACTTGTGTATTATTAATTGTCCCATTACCTTCAGCCGCTTATCAGTCTTCCTCGCTTTGACAAAGTGTGAGTTTAGGCACTGCGGGTGCCTTAGAGCTACATGTAAGACAGTAAACAGCTGAGCCTCTGAACATAAACCAAAGGTAGGTACGTCGTAGTTTGTTGGTTTTCCTGGAAAATTCGCAGACATTAGGTATAGTTCACTAATCAACAGGTAATATTGATTAGGTGTACGAAATCTCTTCTTGTGATGTTACTAAAATATGAAAATTTCTCTTCTCTTCGCTCCTGACTATTTCTGAAAAATTGACAGTAATAATAATAAATCATACTAACTCTATCTATTACAGCGATCTCCGATTCCCCATTAGCACTGGTTCGAGAGAATGAAGATCTTGAAATTGATGTCTAGAAACTGGAAAAGCAAGGGAATGACTTCTTTTCCATCCAAAGTATTAAAATGAGAAATTAGTAATTACTTCATTTCAGACTTTTAATTAAATTCTTGATCATTCCGTTCTATTTAACAATTGCTTAAGATAGATATTTTTATTTCGTTCAGTTTAGTGATCTGGAAACCCTAATAAATGCTGCCTGCCTAATGTTTCGTAGACAACGGTCGGAGATCAAAAACGGCGAGCTATTAAAGTCAACTTAAGTGAAGGCAGGGTTAATGACTTTATCGAGAGGGTCACTTAGACCTTCTCCAGTTTCAGGTGAAATTAGAACGCCAGGATTGGGGGTGGCTGTACTACGAGGTGGCTTCTATACCCTGTTCAGCATACTGGAGGGGTTCTAGGCTGTAAGCCGAGTTTAATGAGAAGGCTTCCCAAATAATTAGGGGCTTCCATTCTGCCCCTCAATTGTCTCTCTTTTGACCCATTAGACACAAAAATCCAATATCACCTCAAATATCACGGAGAAGTACCTTAATTTGATTGAAGACCTGTACTACCTATATAATTAATTCATCATCTGAATAATATAAATTCATCAATTTTAACTATCTCACTAGTGTTACCAATGATTTGAATTTATTTTTCTCCAATTTTTTATCTATTAAAAGCACATTTTCTAGAAAGGTTGTTATGTAAAAACATCTTCCTAATTATTTATTTCCTAATATTATTATATTTTTATTCGTCATAGTTTTTTCAATCATATTGGTAGGCAGTGATTCATGCACATCGCTACCAGGACCTCCGGGATTGACCCTAGGATCAATCTAGAAAATCCAGAAACAATTCAATGTTTGGAGTACTTAGTTATTCTTGGGGTCTTTTGAAAAAAGAGTAAATTTTGAAAACTAAGGGTCAAAAACGTGTTTTTGAGGTGTTTGGTGTAAATCACTTTAAACATAGGAACATAATATTATGGTACATTCGGAATCGAAATTTTCAATAAGTCACCCATCACCTTATCGGTCCTAATAATTCTTTAAAAATTCGCTCATCAATAACTCACGCTATCTGACTGTAACTTTTAATGTGTTTTTTTACGCTGAATGACGTGGCGATGCACCCGTTATAAACAAGTTAGTTACTTAATAAATAATATAGGTAATTATTCTCTTATACAAACTGCCAAATGTATCTGTTTTGTTTTGAGTTTTGCTGCTCCTTAGCGCACTTGAGTGTCGTTTTGAATGTAATTATTTATGATGGTCGAAGAATTACGGACAGTGTTTCCTGGAATGTGCGTAAATCTAGAGGGAGACCTCTGGCAATTGCTATGTCGCCAATATTCTTCTACCAAAATGAATCATTTCATTCAAAACTCTACATTAAAATACGCCACAGAAAGCATCGAAACTTCCATCGAACCTGTCCTAATACCAATTTGGCGAAGTAGGGTACGCCGTGGCTATCTGCATGGAAGAGGCGTGTGGGGTGGAGGCGGAATGATTAGGCCATCCAGTGGGAGAGACGTGACTTGGGATAAGAACAGGAAGAAAAGGGACCACCGCCCCGTGTCAACACCTCATAAATTATTCAAAGACACTTCTACAATAATGTACGTCCTTGTAACGGCTGATAAAACCGTTTGTTTGCCTTGGCCGTGCTCTGCAAGTATCGGTTGGTCGGCTAGGGGAGGGTTCCGTGGACTGGGATATATAGGATTAGCAGTATTTGGACCTTAGCATGGAACAGGGGATGCACAGTTTCGAGTTGATGTCACGGGAACTATAGGTGTGAATTACGACACTCAGTGGTCATCTTTCGATAAGGACTTCTCAAATCATTCATTTCTCAAAAGTGATTTTTAACGAATTTTTGAAGAAAATGAAGCTATTGCAATGGCTTCAAAATTTTAGTAGGTAATGCAAATTTTTGAAATTTTCCTTCATGGAAATCCGTTTTAGGGAATTCTAAAACGATTCCTGAAATTTAACACTTTTCATATGTATATTATAACCTACATATGTGTGTGTGGGTGTGTGTCAACCCAGATGGTATCTGACCCTGGAATCGAGCTAAAAAATCCAAAAGAATTTCAAAATGTCAATAATATCAAAAGAAAGGATGAGTAAGTTGGCCAGCATTTTTTGAGTACTCCAAGGGTACAAAATTTGAACATTTGAGTCAAAAATCGCTAAAAAAGAAAAAAACGTGTTTTTGAGGTTTTTGGTGTATTTTACCATCTTAAACATGGGAACATAAATATGTGGTATACTCGGAATCAGCGTGAAATTTCCTGTGAGAATCACCCACCAAATCGGTTAAAATGATTCCTTGAAAATTCGCTCATCAACTCATGCTGCATGAATGACACTTTTTTTGAGGTTTTTGTTGCAAATTACCATCTTAAACATAGGAACATAAATATGATATATTCGGAATCAACGTGAAATTTCCTATGAGAATCACCCACCAAATTGGTTAAAATTATTCTTTGGAAATTCGCTCATCAACTCATGCTGCATGTATGGAACTTTTTTTAAACTTCGAAAAGCTTTCTTGGGTAGACTTGGAGTCAAAAACTTGAAATGAACTGTACCTATCAGGAAGCATGACTTGACTGTTGACGATGTACCTAACATTAATTTCAAAACTTACGAACTTACAAACGACTTATTTTTTGCAAATATCAGTAGGTAGAGCAACCAATATTTTTTCATGTTTGTTTTTTCTCCTTTCCATCAAATCTGAAAATGTATTCGTAATTTTATAGTGGGAGTTTTTTAATCAAGTAATCCCTAAAAGGCGGAACCTAGAATCTTGAGGAGGGTAACCTCCAACACTGTTACTAAACTAATTTCAAGTCTGTCCTGAGGTTCCCTTAAGGTCATTAATTTTGTTAAAAATGTTCGAATTTGAGTGGAATAGTGCTTATTATCTGATAAATACCCATAACCATATGGGAGAACGGAAAGTCAATTGATTTTCACCATCTCAAGTAATAGCAGAGAGCATGCAGATGAGCCCCTCATTAAGAGGTTTTTACATACCTAAATTAAGTTGCGTTTAGTTATGGTTTGCTAGTGTCACTGACAACCATAATTATGGAGAATCACTGATGATCACTCCTTGGACAGTTTGAAACTTGAGGTGTCCGTGATTAACAGAATTTTTCATCTGCCATGGCGAGTGTAGCGTCGACGTATGGCATCCGAATTGGTGTCTTCAAAGTCAGATAGTGTGTTTGCGTCTCGTAATCATAAGAGGAGGAACGGGTAGAGAAGCTTTATCAAGGATTTCTCTCTGCGGATTCTAGTTTGGATTCTTCTTAAGGGTGGTTATGTGTTTACATAGGTACTCATGTAAGTTTTTGTTTTTTGTTCCAGACAAAGAGGTGAACGGTGTTACCTTCTGGACGGTTTTTTTCGATTGCATCGCTATTACCTGCTTTATGCATATTATCTGACTGTAACTGTATTTTTTTTTGGACCCAGAACAGCATTCTAATTATGATTGCACTATTATATTGGGTAGGTAATAGATTAATTTAGTAAATAAAGTAGATTGTTAGAAAATAAGAACTCTCATTCCGAAATTCCTAAAGCCAAAGAAAATTTAAGCGCGGGAATCCCCTGTTCCCGAGATTAATCCGCGAGAAGCTTTATTGCGATGCCAGGGCGACAAGACGGATAGACAAGTTGGCGACGCAGTAATTGCGAACCCCGGAAGTCAGGCGCCAAAACGCTCGCTCTTTCAGTAATTAAAATAGGACACCTTCCGGCTTTCTCTGATGGGCCCGTGTTGTGGCATCTGTTTAACTTATAAGGCACGAAGAAACTAAGTTACCAGGCATGCGGAGCTATTAACAGGTTGACTAACTGACCGCATCCCTACCTGTTTCCGGGTTTCGCCCGCATTACACCGCCCTTTATTGCTGCAGATTCTCGAAAATTATCGCCACTACCGTTTATTAAAGGGCGAAAGGAGGTTACCCTGCTATAGAAGCGGTCCGAAGTCAATATTTCTTCTTCGTCTGGAACTGCATTCACAACTTGGTACTAATAAAGTAGGTACCTCACTCGTAGTTGAAATTGGTTAATTGATAATAAATTGTGAAATAATGTGAGTTCAATGTGAAATACTCTGCCATGTGGAAATGGCACATAGCTTCCTCGCGTCCAAGAAAATTTGAAATATTTTCTAAGTTGTATAAACTAAGTTGATCGTGTTGATGTTTGTCAGTTTAGACAAAATTATTATTATTTTTAGACTAATAATAATTTCCGTCGTTGGTTTAGGTGTTTGTGGCTATTTGCCGTCTCTGTTACTGAACGGATTTGCACGGGGTTTTTCGCGTTAGATTCCTGGCGGTTCCGAGACGGACATGGCTATTTCAAAATCATCCAACTTCCTTTACGGTTAGTCGGGAGGGAGAAATTGTACTCCCGTGCATGGCACGGGGTGTCCGGCTAGTGGCAACATAAATTTGAAGAAAAAAATTGTGTATGTTCAACACTCTTGATCGTACTGCTGTTTGATAGTTTAGACCACATTTCAACATAATTTTGTACGAAATTTACGTTAGCGCATGCGTAGAGCGTACGGACGGATTTTTTTCTTATTCGATTTTTTGATTCTACGTACCTACCTTGAAACGAAAAACTTCCAATTTTGAGGAAGGTTACAAAACAATTTTCGTGCTCGATTCCAAAGGTTCGTTATTGAAAATAATAAACCAAAGTTAACTCAATTGGCATCTCAGATCATGAAATGGGAGTAAATATGTGAATATCTACTGCGTTTATTGTTCTACTACCCACAAACAGGTGTGCTTGATTTTATTCAACGTGTAGAAGTTCTAGCAATAAATATTGGTTGCTGCAGATCTTCAGGGTTGTTTGAAATTTGAAACTCTTCTTTAGGCCGAAATTTCAAACAATTTAATGTTCTTTCTAAGGCCTACAGAAAAGAGAAGACAGAGGAGTGGGATGTTGCAATCAGGGTCTTTACGCAGAAATATCTATCTATAACTGTGTAGGTCTGAAATAATGTATTCGTGCCAGAAGTCAAAAAAGAATTAAGTCCTCCAAAATCAAAATTTCCACTCTTGCTTTTTGCGTTTCAGAGGGTTTTTTTAACAATTTTGGTTCCGTGCTCGTCTGTCGGTCTGACTGACTGTGGTCAATTCCTTGTCCCAGTCAAATCGAATGAAATTATGGTCCGATTTTGATGTCATTTTCAAGGATTGTGCGGGTTAGACCCGTGATAGTCCCTTAATTTCATTGCCTTCGGACCACTAGTTGCGTGTGCAAATGCGCAAACGTGAATTACTTTAATATCCGGTTTCTCAGTTCATAATGAACCGATTTTTCTCTTAATTCGAGGGGTATTTTGGGGGGCTGACTCCAGGATGATCACCTATGAATTTCGTTGAATTGGATTACTAACACCCCTGCGAATGCGCAAACTTGAAATTGGTTGCCATAGGCATAACTCCAGAACTATTTCACCAACACCGGTGAGATTTTCACCAACTGATTCCATACGTCGATATTATAAAAGTGAGGGAGCTACAATACTGCCCACTCAACTTGGCAGACGTTTTACTTCAATAATGATCATAATTTAATTTAAGCTATTAACCTTCGTAATCATTCATTAATAGAGAAACATGAAGCTACAAGTAGGGCGTGTGAGACATGGGTATGTAGATTATAGGCAGTGAGAATTTCTCTGCTATAGTTTTCCAGAAGATGTATTTTTTACAATACGGTCCGAGTTTTTACCTAGGTAGGTACACATTTTTTCGTTTTCTTAGAACTCGCCCCATTGTTTTAAAAATCACACGTTCCGTATGGTATTATTATGTATGAAGTAATGTAGAGATGGCAAAAAGTATGGCAATATGTTTTTGCTTCCTCATTAC
>JAEMON010000004.1:33659934-33678927 GCA_030264115.1 Lygus lineolaris
GTTCATTATTGAAAATAATAAACCAAAACCGTAGTAACCAGCGAGAACACAAAATAAAATTCCAACCATGGAGTATGACTTGAGCGAATTTTCTAAAAACCTGTTTGATTTTCTGACATATTGTTTAATGGGCTAGTTGTAGGTACCTATTTGGAATTTTGCAATAATTTCGACTATTCCACATGTTACCACATCTAAAACTGCTTTTGGTTTGTTATTTAAATTATGAGCAATTTTTCGAAGAAAATTGCAAAACTGTTGCTATGACTTCAAAATTTTAGTTACATATGCAAATGTTTTTCTCCATGAAAATTCTAAACCGATCCTGAACCGTTTAAAACTTTTTTATGTAGGTATATGTTTTTACCTTTACATAACACATTTTATTCTATATTATTTATGTATGCCTGTGTCACTCCAGACGATATCTGATTTTCGGAGAAAGTAGTACTATTAGGGGTCACATTTTGAAAATTAATAGTAAAACAAACCATTTTTATGAGGTTTTTTGTGTAAATTACCATCTTAAACATGGAACTATGGTACCATATTCGGGATCAGCACAAAATTTTCTATCGGGATGACCCATAAATTTTCTTAAAAAAAGTAAAGTATACAAATCGAAAATTCGGTCATTAACTAGGTAATGCTGCATGAATGGAGTGTTTTTTATTATTATTTTTATTTTATTTTATTTTATTTTTTTCAAAATAAACCTTTGTATTTAAACAAAGTTCATCCCCCCTCGAAATTAAATGTTTTACATTTCAAGATAGGCTGTTGGCACCTCCATAGAATCGTCCGCCGTTGTCAGCCGAATTTTAGTATAGTTCGTAAATTATTTATTTTAGTGTTACTGCTAGTCATCTCCAAGGAGGAAAAGATGTGGGATACAATTTTAAAATCACGCTAGCTGGATTTAGCTCGAAGTTTTTTTTTTTACACTTTGAAATATTTTTTAAATCTTTTGAATAGTTTTCTACCAACCATTCGCTCCTCACTTAGGGTTGAACAGAAGAAAAAACGTTAACGAGACCTATCTATCGTGAATTGCAAATAATTGTTGAATCACCTAATCTGCGAGTAGGCCAAATCTAGACAGAAAATAATAGTTGAGTAAAACGTTGGCGTTATCTTAATAATGTGCGTGAATTTCTGACAAATCCTAGAATGTCATTGGTTATTTGTAGGTAAGTAGCCGGGATTCAGCCAGAAAAACCATCACATTGTTGCATTCTTTAATTAAAGCAACGTTTTTGGGTCTAAGCTAGACCCAACTTGAGGCAACTTGTCCCGACTATTTACCTACAAATAGGTAACTAATCATGCATCCGACCATTTCTTCCACATCGTCGTTGGTTAGCGGTTTGCCGTAGCGGTCGTCGTAGGTTTAACCCTTGAAATTTAGTATGTAGTTGCCCACCTACAATAACTCCTTACTGGTTTGATACATACAAGTTGATGGGTAATAGTAAATGGTAAATAGTAGGTATGCCTGGTAGATATCTATTTAAAAACTTCTAGATTGTTAAAGTTCAATCACATAATCGTGGAAACTGAGGTTATCGTGAAAATCTATATCCGCCAAGTATGATGTGTAGGTACTACGTCGTCAGTTTACTCATTTCCTTGCAGTCTTGGAAAATTGAGGATTGTTGTAGAATAGCGCCGTGGGACTTTGATTCAACAGATTGATAACCCAGGAAGATGCCCCTGGTGTAGGAAGTTCATAGACCGGAACAGCTGATACTGGTAATTTTGCTACGTCTACCTCGATCATAATAACTTTCCTTATTTCCCTGCTCTGAATACTCAATCCTAGCGATTAGGCAGAAACATGATTGTAAAAGATGAACTGATTTGATTACTTACAGTTGCCTTGCGTTAGGTCGGTAGGTACCTATCTATACAGGGTGTACCACGAGCGCCCCCCCCCCCCTCCTAAAATCGTTATTTATGGGTGTACAAACAAAATTTGTTTTGAATCTTCATAATTTTTTTGCAAGGATTTCAGATATTTATGACAACGTTGCGCATTGACATCGATTTTGTTTTTTCGAATGGATTCTTTTTTATTTCATATTCGGATTCTACGTAAAATGTCATGATCATTTGAGCCCTCACTCGATTTTTATCGTAACGCGCAACCTGTTCAGCGAGCGCGCAAAGTTAACAATATGCTGAACATGGATTATGCTGAACCCCGAAATTTTCATTGTTTTTCAACGCTGATTCACGTGGTGCTATCCGCTTCTTAATTTGACTTGATTTTAGCGGAATAAGTAATGACCGAAAAGTTGGTTATTTTAGGAAGGCAGTAAAATTACCAAATTTTCGGTCATTATTCCGCTAAAATCAAGTTAAATCTAGAAGCGGATAGCACCACGTGCATCAGCGTTGAAAAACAATGAAAATTCATGTGCTACAGTTGGGGTTCTGCATGTGCATAATCCTTGTATTGCGCAATTTGGTGAATTTTCAACTATGCGCGCTGGCTGAACAGGTTGCACGTTACAAAAAATCGAGTGAGGGCTCAAATTTTCATGAAATTTCACGTAGAATCCGAATCTTAAATATAAAAAGGGGGTTCCCATTTGAAAAAACAATGTTGATGTCAATTGAGCCCGTTTGCGCCATTGCGCAATCCGCAACGTTGTCATATCTGAAATCCTTGCAAAAAATTATGAAGATGGAAAACAAATTTTGTTTGTAGTCCCATAAATAACGATTTTAGAGGTGGGGGAACAATTCGTGGGACACCCTGTATACATTCGTGCATATAGCTTTCTGTATACATTCACATATACCTATGCTGCTTAAACTTAGGAGCTATCTGCTTAATATTCATAGGTAGCATTGTTCTTATTGTTTTATTCGATTGGAATACTAAACAAGCTGCCCTCAAAATTGATTGGTAGTTAAAATACGTAGCTTATCTTGAAATTCAAAATAAACCTGTATACATCTACTTCGGGCTTGCGCCTGATCCTGCAGTATTACGATCCATAAGGAATGGTGAACTTGCATGATTATTTTTTATTTCGGAATTCGAAAGATCTTAATGAGGGCTTTCCAAAAAGGTACTATATGAGGGGTATCCGATGATTGAAAGTTAGCAAAAATGGGTCTTGTAATTTGAACCTAACTGACGTCACCTTTTGCGGAACCCTAAATGATGTCACGCGCACCCTTTCAACCCATTTTCCGGGCAAACCAGTCGTAATTTCAAGCTGAAAGTTGACACCTGGGGGTTTTGAAGGGCGCTGAATCAGATTTTGAGGTTCAAAATACAAAATTTCGACCCATGCAAGTTGAATAACCTGCATCCTTTGTACTTTTAGAAGACCCAAGTACACTATTTTTATAGGAAATTAACGCTGCTTCCGAAAATTAGGTCGAAAGGTAAAATTAAATTAGGTAAAATGGAGAAATTTGAATTTGTAATTTTGAGCTAATTACCACTCAAAACCTCAAAACTCCTAGAAAAAAAAACGTTTTTGACCATTGAAACCGCCAAAAATTGTTTTTGTATAAAAGAAAAGTTGAAGAACTGAGTATTCTGCTTCGAATGAGACCAACGCTAGCTCACCAACACAGCACCTAGCCATGATTTTTGGTGGGTTTTCATTGGATTCAGGACTGAACTTTTCCTCTTCAGGAAAAAAACACGTTGAAAATTCGTTAAAAAATCATTTCTTGAGTACAGATTGAGATAAAAATATGCGGTTGGCGGTATTTTACTACATTTCTGATGCAGATGCAGACTAACAGAAACAAATTTTGGCCACTTATCCGCTTCCACCCTGTATATCTTTGACGTCTCTGACTAGGCGAATATTAAAAGCGAAACCGGTCGGAGCAAAAATTACCTGAAGAAGCCACATTATTTCTTCTACCCTCAGCCCCAATTTCTATTGATAGCAAGATGGCAACTACCAACAGTAAACTTACGAGTTTTAGGTATGTGGCAACCCAGGTATTGTATTCAGTATGTAGTAGGTGCCTGACGAATTATGCTGTTTAGGTAGGTAGTGTGTGAGCTCCCGCCTATTTTACACCCAGCGGTCATTATTCATGTTATGCGTCAGGTATTCCCAGTCTGTTGGGCAATGGTAACCACGGTCTTTATCTTACGAGTACCAACCACTAAGGACCGTCGTACTGAATCATTTCAATGGGCACCCACGATTGGGAAAGCGCAGTTTTAACGATGCTGTCCAAGAAGTTTTCCTTTAATTCAATTAAAGCGCAGTTTTAACGATGCTGTCCAAGAAGTTTTCCTTTAATTCAATTAACGTTGCATGGTGCAAAGGTCCCTTACCTATCCAATACTTGTTGTGTAGGTATCTCCAGAGCACGGCCGGATGTGCCAATTTTCTTTACGCCTTTTGTTATCCGTCAGACAACCGTTCCTTTCTCAACTGTCCAGTTCCCACTTAGGCATCTAATTGGCTTTGCTTCATCGAAGCGACTTTCTGTGATTATGGGATTGCTTCACAAAGTTACAAACTGATTCTGGTAGCTACACTGAGAGCATAAAGGATAGGTTGGTACCTACTAAACATTTTATGAACTTCAGTATATGAGTCTTCAGCTGAGTGGTAGGTAGTTCGTGGGACTCAATGTAACATTTTTGTACCTTCCTTCATCCTACCAATAACCAATGAGAACAAGAGCTGTGTGTAGGTGTATGTCATCTGTATAGTATAGTAATCCGTCGGTTGATTTTCTTCAAACTTGTATAGCAAAAGATAAAATGCTCATAAATTAGTTTAGTGCTTCAAGTCCGACAGAACTGGGGACCTCTTGTGATAAGTAGGTAGGTAGGTACTCATGATAAGTCGGTTGAACAAAAAAAAAAAACCTACTTTTACTTAATTTATCAACATTTTTTTAAACATTGATTTAAAGCTCATTTGATTTTTTAACATTGATTTATTATTTTTTAACATTTTTTAACATGATTTAAAGCTCATTTGATTTTTAAACATTGATTTAAACTCATGATAAGTCGGTTGAACAAAAAAATACCTACTTTTACTTAAGTTATCAACATTTTTTTAAACATTGATTTAAAGCTTCTTAAACCAGGACAATGGGGAATTATCGTGTATGAGAAAATCACATTTTTTCTGCCTCTGTATTGTTGTTTGGAATAAAATAACACTGTCAATACAAAGAAAAAATAGATCGTTCTGGTGTGGAGAAAACTTGGAATAAAATCTCAGCTGTTTGAATTACAGGGGAATTCCGAAGGCTCTTGAAAAACCCTTTCCTACGTCACACTAAAAGAACTGAACCGAAAAAGAACGCGCTGAGATCGCATTGAGAGCAGTAAAAAATATGAATAATTTAAATAATTACTTATAAAATTAATTAATATGATCGATTTATTAATTATGTAATAATTTAAATTATATCCCCAAAAAGTGATGGGCTTTGTGTTTCGTTTTGTTCGGTTGGCATCTTGGAGGGGTTTGGCCAATGACAGACGACACCCTTTTCAACGTCACTTTCCTGCCATATTACAATAATAAACATTTCAATGAATTTTTTATGACTTCATTATTGTTTCTTTTGAGTCATTATCTTTCAGAAAAAATAAATTAAAAAAATTGATGATAATTCTCCGTTGTATTCATCTTCAGATATTTTTCTTTGTTAACATTAGGAATCAACAATATTTTGCGATATAGGTGAATGTATTAAATTTAGGTGTACGATATAACTTTCCAAGGTGATCAGCACACTGTATAATCAGTAGGTCGGTGAAGGTGATGAAGATGCAGTATTACATCTGCCAACTCAGTGCTCCTTTGTTTCCAGTGAGGAATGTGTCCCACGCTCTCGATAAGTTCTTTCGTGTCCACTGCAGCAGGAGATTTAAAGTCTTTATACATTACATGTTCGATAATGCCAGAAAACACTACTTTATCAGTTTTATTGGCAATATTATTTACCTAACTATTTTACGTATCTCCCACTAGAAAACTGTGACGCCACACTGTGATAACGGTGGTACAATTAATCACTCTTTGGGTATCAGTATGAAAGGATAAGTTGCCATGTTTACCTTGAAATAAGCGATCCCATCAAAATTGAAACAATATTATGTGGCTGGAATTTGTAAGGTGGAATAGATAGTGAGCTGAACTTTTGGCAGCCTAAAAACCGTGAATTTTTCGCTCTCTTTTCAATTTTGCGCTTATAACACCAGAACACCCTACGGACAAAGTCACCAATAGTAAATTGAAGAGGACAAAATTACGGGTCTATTAAAAAAATCCAATTTTGGTCCAGCAGAACGCTTGTTATGGGCTTTCGAAAACACCAACATTTAGCAACTTGCCAAAAAAAAACTGTTACCACCCATTTTCAAGTGCGGCAGCTTCGTAACAATAATAAAGTCGTAAGGCAAAAACGCTGCAAATTATTACACAACGGTTTATTATTTTCTGTATAGATCGCCCATCTACAAAGATCCTATTGACATAAAATACCCACCTACCGCGAGGTTCACAATCATCTCTTGGCGACAATGAGTAGGTACCTTCTTGTAATTATTATTGTCGGAGAGTTGTATCATTCATGCTTAATGAAATTCAATAGGTAACTAAGGAAAGTGCCGCGTACGGCGGACGGCGTACGGCGTACGGACGGATTTTTTTTTATTCGATTTTTGGATTCTACGTATCTTGAAACGTAAAATCTCAAATTTTGAGGGGGGGTTAAAAAATTTTTTTTCGTGCTCGATTCCAAAGGTTCATTATTGAAAATAATAAACCAAAATAGTGTACCTGTAATTTTAGAAAATTTATTGAAATATTTATTATTGGAATATGGCGGGAAAGTAACGTCAAAAGGGGTGTCATCTGTCATTGGCCAATTCTGTCCAAGATGCCAACCAAACAAAACGAAACACAAAGCCCATCACTGTTTGGGCTCCTGATTAGTGATAATAGAATTTACATAATTGCTACATTGATTGAATTAATAAATATTAATTAATTTTTAATTAATTATTTAAATTTTTCCTATTTTCAGTGCTCTTAATGCGATCTCAGCGCACTCTTTTTCGGTTCAGTTCTTTTGGTGTGACGTAGGAAAGGGCTTCTCAAGAGCCTACGGAATTCCTTCGGAATTTGCCAAAAACTGTCAACATTGAAATTTTCACAACCTAAGTCCTATTTTTGAGCTTTTCTCACACCCCAGTACCTATACCTCCAAATTGCTTCTAATAAATTCTATTCATAGTTGAATACTGGCGTAATTAGAATTGTATAATTATAGTAACAAAGAAAAACTATTTCATAAAAATGGAGGAGCACTTCAGTCCCACCTCCTTGGAACTGCATCTTCCTCCGCAGCCGTTGATGCATTTGCTTAAGACTGGGTTTAACATTTCTGAAGTGGCTGCTGGTTCTTCAGTGGTGTTGACAGGAAGTAGGATGTTTTTTCGATTTCTTCTATCCCCTTCGAGTGGATTTGGTGCCCTTCCATATAATTTTTGAACTTGGTGAGCCTCCTCAGGCAGTGTTGATTGGCCGCTGTGTTGTTAGGTGGTAAGGACGCCAAATCGAACTCTACCATTATGCATTTTTAATGTAAAGTTTAACTCAACCTTAGATTTTTGTTAAGGTAAGCTAACTTGAGATGAGCCTGAACAGTGAAGTCAACGAGTCATTGCCTTTTTCTTAAATATATTAATAGCTATTACAAAATATTAAATAATAGCTTCTTCTTGTTTACCAATTACAGAAATCTACAACAAGGGAATCGAAAAATCGCAGCAGTCAGAAGAGAACCAAGAACTCAAAAGGGCAAGAGCAGACAGAAAAGCATCTCAGCTTTGCAACTCCAAAACACTCAGTTACGTAGCTGACGTCTCCAGTGGTTGCAAGGTTCGTTCACAATAATCTTTGAAATCGCCTTGAGATCCTTTTTTTTTTAGCGAATTTTCGAATAAAATGACGCTATTGCAATGGTTTCAAAATTTTAGTAATGCAAATTTTTGAAAATTTTCTTCATGGAAATCCGTTTACAGGCCATTCTAAAACGATTCCTGAAATTTAACTTTTTCGTTTGTGTATTTATATATTAAAATGTCAATAATATAAAAAGAAAGGATGAGTTCGTTGCCCAGAATTTTGTTGAGTACGACAAGGGGTCAAATTTTGGAAATTTAGAATCAAAAATCGCTTTTAAAAAACGTGTTTTTTGAGGTTTTTGGTGTAAATTACCATTTTAAACATAGGAACATGTACTTACATATGGTATATTCGGAATCAACGTGAAATTTATCATAAGAATCACCCACCAAATCGCTTAAAATCATTCTTTGAAAATTCGCTCATCAACCCATGCTGCATGAATGAAACTTTAAATTATTCAATTTGTTTTTGTGGTTTTTCCCATGTTGATTGTTTTGGGATTTAGACGGTAGAAGGTTCCAACTGGGTTTTCCATGTGCTTATAATTTATTGTTAATCATTCGTAGGTAGGTACTATGCGCTGAGCTGTAGTAAAGCATGAGTAGACTGGACGTGCATACGCATAGGTTACCTTCCTGATCTCCTTTACTGGTAGGATAGTAGCTTCCTTCATCTCATTGGATGTATTTCGTCTATATGTAATAGGTACTTGGGGAAACTTCCCTTTCCACCTTCACCTTCTCCTAAACACTCCTGCTTCGTAGAACTTGAAGGTACTGTGGCGAGAATCCGACTGTGGAGTCACTCACACATCCCCAGTCGTACTCAAGCCACTTTGACTTCATCAGAAAATCTATTTCGGGTCGGCTATGTAGGCTCCCAGATAGGGATCGCCTCGGCGAGGCACATGGACTGACTGACCTTTGCAGCAGTATGGAGCTGATCCCTGGAGGGCACTAGTAGACAAGTCGCCGAGGGAACCGTGGGGAGGTCACCTCCAAGCGAACCAACCGTGCTCGGGTATTCATGTCAGTCGATTCCCAAGCATTCTCATTGGCTTCGGTGAGGAAGGCCTCAGGGGGCCCCATTTCCGGGCGCAATACGTTAGACACCCTGCAGTTCAGTGAAAGTGAAAGTACAATCCCCTTGGCGAGCGAGTGAACGACAGCACGACACGGTGTGTTACGTTAGACACCCGCGGGGAACTTAGGCCTTGTTATTAGGCCTGTTTACTGAGGCCTTGTTTATCATATTTATTTACGTGATGATTTCATAGCATTGTTACTGACAAAATGCTCTCGCATAGCACTGATATTGACTAGAAACTTAAGAGACCTATTGTTTGTTACCCAACTATTTTGCTGTTAAAAGTATAAATATATTTGCTACATTGTGTTTCACGAAATGTTTGGAAATTTCAAACACATTCGCCCTTACCACTACATTTTATTAATGACATATTTTGCGGTTTTAATAGTATATTTCGAGTTTTAGCAACACATTTTAGGTGCATAAAACAGCTTTTTTAGTGACATATAAATTTCATCCCTGGACCTAAGTCTGTAAGTGAGAAGGGAGATGTGTGGTTCATTTGCTGCATGAATGGAATTTTGATGTGGGTTCGGTCCTGGGTGTCCAACCTAACGCTCCTGCGGTATGGGTGTCTAACGTACAACTCGAACAAGGGGCCTTCTCCGCCTGGGTGTCTAACGTAACTATTTTTCGTCGCCGGATGTCTAACGTATTGCTCCCCCATTTCCTCTAGAAGCTCATTCATTATGGACCTACCAAGCAATCAACAACTTCGCTCTTCAACAACCAACAAACCCCTTGTAGTGTGGAGGACTCTTACAACAGTCACAGTCGAGAGGTACCAGCTGGTCAACGAATTGACACGACTGTCGAGAGGACTCCCGTCTCTAGAACGACAAAGACCTTGGTCGAGAGGGTTCCCTCTGGCGATGGCATTGAAGTGGCAGTTGAGAGGATTCCTGCCTTCCGATCAACAAAGGTGAGGGGTCCTGCCCCTGTACAAACGCCAGAACATCATGGCATCTACCAGACCTCCCAGAACTACCCTGTCTTCTAGAGGGTCTTCTAGAATTTAGCCACTGACTTGGTGAGGCTGGTGTGCCACCCAGCTTTCTTCCTGCAACTGCTCACCCCAGTTGGGAGACTTTACCCAAAGAAGACACCACTCTGACACTCACACCTAGAGCGGACGTACCTGCTAGTTCGTTTCCAAGCCGCATCAGGGACTGTAAAGCTGGGTTCACACTTGCACGAGGCATTTTGGGGGGAGGCGCGGCAAAACGTTTGACTCTTGCGTTCGATTTTCTTTGTTTTCGAGACGACGCACGATTCATCTTTCTTTTTCCATAGAACCGGAAGTTTGCGCGCCCGTTCGCCGCACGTTTGGACCCCAATCCATCCATGATGGATTGGCGCTCGCCCGTACGTTGCACGCCTCGGGCCAGGCTGAGTCAGGTTTTGCTCGCGTCGCTCGACCGTCTACACCTGTAGGCACCTGTAGGTTGCCTCATACTAGTGTGTACCCGGCTTAAGGTTGGGTGCTCTGAACCCCCGTTTTCAACACATACACACCCACCCCCTCTCTGCCACTGGCTCTTTGCAGAAAACGACCGTGAGCGCAGAGAGATTTCATGTTTCTTCTTTTTCCCCAACATAAATCCACCATAATAATAAGCGGTGACGACCTGACTTGTGCAGAGGGCTCTACAATGAATATCGAGGTTTCTCCTCAGAGCCAATACACTCACACCCTAGCGATTGATTTTTGGAATGATTTTATGTAGGTAAGTACCCCGAAAGAGTTATACTGACTGTCAGCTCTTTGGTCAGCCCCTTTCTGTAAAAATTTACTTGACAAAAATTGAAATTTTGAATAAAACTTTAAGGGAACTTAACTGTTTTAAGGGAAACTAGAAACTCAATAGAGTTAAGGGTGCGCGGAACGACGGGCTCAAGGAGCGTCGCAACCATGCCCCAACGCAGCTCAAAATCCTATTTATTATTTTTCAATTTCGTGATTTTGAAAGTTCATCGATTTACGTATGTTACACAACAATAATTACACACTTCACTATGTGAATCATAATTTTAAGTTCATTCCATCCAGAGAAAACTGGAAGAAACTGATGAAAACCAGGTTTTTCATTGGTTTCTTCCAGTTTTCTCTGGATTGAATCAACTTAAAATTGTGATTCTCATCGTTAAGTATGTCATTATTATTGTATAGCGTACGTAAATCGATGAATTTTCAAAATGACAAAGGTGAAAAATAATAAATATATAATTCGAACGTGAATTTCATCATGATTGTGGTAGCCACTGCAAACCATGAAAATCCATGCCCAAAACGTGAAAATCCTCTTAACAATTCCTCAAGGTCTAACGAACCGATTTTGCGCAAAACCCCTAGATCTAGACGATCCTCTTTGAAATTCATCATGATCGGACCAATAGTTATAGTTTGCTCTACATGAGCAAACGTGGAGCCCTTGAAACACGCACATTTGATTTCGGTGAAATTTGCAGTGATAATACTAACACAATACACTTATGGAATGAATACGAGGAAGCTGTGTGCCTCACCATTTAGCACTTTTTTTCAATTCTGTTGCTATTTTGCAATCAACACTTTCTCAACTCTTTATATAGGTAAGTACGACAGTCAGCCCTTTGTTGACCAACGCCTTTTGTCCGCAGGGTTTGATTTCAACTCGAAATGTCGGGAGATCCGTTATCTCGACTACGATCGCATTTCCGGAGTTAGGAATCAGTTGCTCACCTTTGTTCTCCATTCTTCTCCTAGTCGTTCCTTCAGTAGTTGGGTTGGTTGTAAGCGAATAATTAAAACTTGTGGGATTGACTTCAGTCAAGGCTTGTTCCGGTTCATTTCTTGCGAGACATGGATGGGATATGAGGTATGACTCACATAATCGTAGCCCTCGAGTGAAGGGTTGGTTCATTACATAATAATCTCATTGCGATTTCAGCACTTACGTACATAATTTAAAATGAGATTATTTTTCACATTTTGGGGAATTACGTAGTCGAAAGCTTGGTAGATGGAAGTGAAGTGTAATACCGTTTTATTATTTCATCTATTAATATAAAGAATAGCGCCGCAAGGGAACGCTATGAGCTTGTACAATGCCTCTTCTTATAAACTATTTTGATAATCATTGTACCGTATTATTATTAAAACGAAATTACTTCTAAATTTTCATGAACTGTCATTACCTAATACGTACCTATTTATGTAAGGTCTAGAAAGTCCAAAACCAGTTAACTTTGATTCAAAAGTAAAAGGTTCCCAACATCACTAAATTAACAATAAAGTATTATTGAATGAAGATTGAAACAACAATTTAAAATCGATGGTGCATACTTTTTGGGTCACATAAGTCGCGCCTAAATTTCTCTTCAAAATCGTCAAGATTCTAAAATATGGGGCCTCAAGAGGACCCCTTGCGATTCTCGGAAGAGCTGTTTATGAATACAAATTACGGGAAAGGAGAAAATGTTGAGTTCGTTTCTTGTGAGAAGACCTTTTCAAACATTAAATTTACTCTAAGTCCATTTGTTCACAAAAATAACACCAATTTTGATGAATCGATCAAAATTCATGCCTAATGACGATGAGATACCTAATCATCTTGTAGTTTCCGAAGTAGGTACCCACGTGGGATGTGGTGAAGTTGGAGGAATAAATGCGAGACAATATTTTTAAGGTTTAAAAAAGTTATTGGGTGATTTTTGTGTCTGGCATCATTATGTATTCAACCCTTTAGCTCAGAGGCCCGCGATATCGAGTAAAAATTGGATGTAACCTGGGGCCTAGGCCCTCCTTTTCGCGCAAATGGCCAGCCGCGCGCTGGGAACGAGGCCCGCTTTATCGCGGTTCACGACATCTATCTTCAGTCGAAATAACTATTCTCCAAGAACTTCCTGTAGGAGCGGAGAAATAATATCACCATGGAAGTCTTCTTCTTTATATTATCCATCATCGTATTAGTTCTAAAGCTTCCCGATAGATGACGGAGAGACTGTCTTTCTGCCATTGTGTCATGAAGGATTGAAAAATGTTCCGGCTGCGGGGGGGCGCTGGAGATTGAAGGTGGTTTGGCCTTTGCCACCCAGGGGGGGGGGGGGGGGGGGGGAGCGAAAAGGTTAATAATAATGACGCGACAAAACAAAGTTACAGTAAAACGAAGAGTAAAAACAAGTTCAAATAGCCCTCATCTCTAGAAAAATAATTTTTAATTAATTTTTTAAAAATTAATTTTTTTAATTCTTTTTAATTAATTAAGTTTTGCTTATGTCAAGGGGTACTAGGGGAGTGTATACTTAGTGTAATATGACTCTGTTGAAACTACCTTGTCGAGAGGGCCATTGTTTGTTATCACTTGCAAGGGGGTGAAATGGGGCTAAAACCAGTTGTTAACGCCAAAAGCCGCCACAAGGGAGCAGCAGCGTTGGATTATGAAATTCCAAGCTGTGGCGTGGAGGAAGTGGATCAAGGTGTGACGTCACGAGTGCACTGTAGGTAGCTCTCGTAAACCAAGGAAAAATTTTCTGTGCTTCAACAATTTGATTTTTCGCATCAGGTAACGATACGAAAAACTGTTTGAGGAAAAAAAAGTCATCAGAGGGTAACGCTCATTAAATACACAACAGTCTGTCTGTAGGTAGTTTGTCTCTTCATCACGCTCAAACGGATGAACCGATTCCGATGAGGTTTTCTGCAAAACAAAGGCAAAGTTCCCAGCCAGGTCTACTACAATATTGTTGTAATAATAAATTATTTTGTCTTTACTGTTCTTTATAGAAGAAATGACGATTAAAACCTGAATTTTTAAACTTTCCTACCTACTAGTTTCTCACTTTTTAGGTATTCTACGTCTGTACGGAGTATGGAGTAGGAGAGCCGATGCTCTGCCCGAACGGGACTCTCTTCAATCAGGACTATCTCGTGTGCGACTGGTGGTACAACGTTGAATGTTCGTGAACACAAGACTCCAACCATTCCTCTTGACGATCGTTACCAGCACCAACTGTAAAGTCCTACGCTATAATATTCGTGACAGTGCTAATTTGTATAATTTCCTAACTTTGTACAATCGTTAGACCCCACGTTAGACCGAAGAATCAAGACTGTGATGTATATTGCTCATTCCTTTCAAATAGCTTGGATCATTTGTCTTTAATACACACGAATTAAATTATGTAGGTACTCTAAGTAATTATAAAAAACCATTACCTTTATACAATTTATAACATCAGTGGCAAATTTAAAATCAAAATTGACATAATGAGTTATTGATAATAATTTATTAACTTGTAATAAGCTCAAATTGCTTCCAAGAAAAAAATACCAATCCTTCTCCACGCCTTGATGAAGAGTCTGCGTTGCATTTTCGGATAGAATAGCCTATAAAAAGCCCAAACTTGATGCTTGAATAGATGTAAATAAATTTACAAATGTTGCTATTTCTACAGTTAAAATTTTAATTTCATCATTAATACAAATTTTTGTACATATTTATAAGTAGATGGGTAGTAAGTATATTACCTGATGTATAAAAATAATTTCCTGAAGACTGATGAGTAGTGCTAAAACAATCTGTTCCAAGATACCTGTCTTAAAAAGGACTGGGTGTGCTGTTACACACTTTTGTGGAAAACAGCGTGTATATGCAGCTGATTCACAGAAGATGTATGAATGGACTTGTTTAACTAATAAATTTCGAGTATTTTTAATTACCTACAATCCATTTGTTCCTTGACAATCCTTGAAAGAGATGACGGTGCCAACAAAAAATGGTAATCAAACAAATATAATTTTAAACGATATATTTATACAATTTCATCCGGTACCTACACTCTGCTTCAAAAACTGTGTACTCAGCAAAAAACGTCGACTATGATCGAGAAACATCGGTAGGTACTCAGTTCATCAATGGGTACTTGAATGGGTACACAAATAAAAGAGTCACAAACTGAAAGTCACTTGAGTAGGGTATTGCTCTGATAGTAGCCCATTGAGTTCAAAGCATACCAAGGGTCATTTTTCCGCTGCAAGTCAAGTTTAAGTGAGGTGACGGACGAATGGATTGACTGGTATCTGCCAGCGAGGGCCACGAAACATTCGTACAGCTGCTTCATGATTACGGAAAGTTCTTCAGGGGTGAACGGCGACGGGTGCAATTTGGAGACTATGTGTTTTTCCATGCTCTTCAATTCAACCTGAAGAAGAACAACGAATTTATTACCACACGATATGGAAATATTGTCAATGGAAAACCAGAGAATTACCGCGTTTGCCAGGAGTGAGATCTTGACAACCTGCAACTGTCAAGCTGGGTTCACAAGGGAGCGGTAAACGCGTTAAAAACGTTCGACGTCAAGGTTCGCGTAGAGCGCAAAACGCGTCAAACTGTTCACATGAGCAACACTACCAACATGGAAGAAGGGAATTCTATGCACTACCGACGTGAAACACTTAGCGATAAGATAAATTGGAGATAAATAACCTCGTTGAAGATTCATGATATCACTGATAAGCGATAAGTTATCACCGCCTCGGCCTATGCAAAACCCATCACACAGATCTGCTAAGCAAACAACGCGTCAAATATCAAGATTTATGCACGCGGACAGTCTGATTCAAGACACATTCTCTCGTAGAGAACATCAACCTCATCAGCCAATCAAACGCAATTACGAGTTTTGCTGACTTTGCATGTTTAGCACGTCCATGTGAACTCAGCTTCACAAAGGCGAAACTGCACAAATTTGGACAGAACGCGTTTCCTGGTAAGCGATTTCATACTTAGAAACTACTTCAAAATACTTACAATCAAATTATATTTCATACTCAAAATACTTACCGGAAGCGTTTAGGTAGGCGCATGGGTAGGAATTTTCTATTTTTTACCTTTTGCACCCACGAAACCCCCCAAAGTGCCAATTTTCAGCTCATTAATCCACTGAGTTTAGGAACACGTTTCCATATTTTAAGAGAATAGGTAACGTATCAAGGTTTAACATGTTCTTGAAATTCAGCTTATACGTTGATATGTCTTTCCTTGCCTAATAAGTCTTTCATCGAAACATGGAAAAGAGAAACATCTTTTCTGAGTAAGGGTGCTTACAGACTGGAGCTGCACTGAGAGCAGGGGAAGGGAGCGAAGAAAACAAACGCAGGTAGGCATATGAAGGAGCGCAGAGTGGGGCAGCGCTTCAAGATCGAGCGAAGTAATCAAGCCAGTTTGTTTTCGTCGCACTTATCGCTTAGGGCCAAATTGGGTTTAAATTTGACCACCTCTTCAGCAATTTGTGCTGCACATTATCTAGCAAGTAGTCGAATGCCGTAATATCCATCCGAAAATATTCATAAAACCTGTCGAAATCTTCTCGAAGTTCATCGTACAAATGATGAAAATTCCCCGTGTACATATCGCGATTGATTAATTACGTGAATTCTATTTCTACTTTTCGCCCCCGAAGTAAATACCACATTCTCAAGGACGGGTTTTCTGCAAAGAAATAATAATCATAAATCGTCTAGAAGGATTTGAACGGCACTGACTCCCGCTCCACCCTGAATGGCCAACTCTCTGCTCTCTTCACTTCTCTCTTTGCTATCTTCTCTCGCTTTTATCACCAAACTCTGTCTGTAAGTACCCTAATCCATGGATTAAATGTCGACCAAACTCCCTGCCTCCTAGAGATCTCTGTGTCTGTGAGTTATAGATACATTGAACTTATAGGGAAGTTATTCCCTGAACACTCACTGTTAAGGATTCTGCCTGATGCTGGAAGCGATCCACGATGGTGCGAAAGTACTCAAATGCCAATGTGTTATCTGTTGGGAATCCTCGAGGGTCCATGGAGAGACGCTGGACTACCTCGGAGTCTTGTATGCCTCTGGCAACGTCTTCTCGCAGCTTTTTGTTTAGGGCTTTGTTCTTATTGACGGTCCTCTCTAGTTGCAAAGTCATTCTCTTGAGAAGTTCGGCGTCTTCAGTGACTTTATTTATTTGTTTGAGGCTAGCACGGTTGACGATGGAGGATGAACTGAAGAAGAAACCATGAATAATTATTATTTTATACCGAATTCATTCGTACAACCAGAGGGGTGCTTCTAGAAGTGAGCCGCAGCATGTCTTTGAACGAATTTGTAACATGAGATGCTCTAAAGCAAAATATATAAGGGGTATTCACGGTCAGTCCATTGTCGACGTGTTAAATGTGTTAAACGTGGAGAAAATCGGTCGCGAACATGTTATCAAAGTGCGTTATCAACTGTGTTAAGTTAACTGACTCCGAGGTGTGGAAAACGTCGACAGCAACTGTGTTATCAGGTTTCTTACGAAGAATCAAAATGGCGGCATACACCCAGCTGTATTCTTGAAATACGCCGAGTTTGACGTTTTTGTAGTAGTTTTTTATTAAGTAGTTTGAAGTGTTTTAAAGTTTCTACTTCATTGTGACCCGTTTGATCGATGGAAGTGGAGTCAGGAGGAAAGAGGAAGAAGGTCATCAACCCTCATTCCAATTGGACGAGGGTGGAAACAGACCAATTTGTCCAGTTGGTAGTCCAGTCTTCTTAGGAATTTTTGCAAATAAAAACTCTCAAATGTAAATAAACGTCAAATAATTATAACCAAACGTCAAATTATAAATTATAACTTAGGCGGGAAGGTAGCAAAATACTGAGGATGTTGTTGTTTTTTACATTTTATCCAAATTTTATGTCATCCCCTTCTTCTTCTTCACATTTTCACCCGTAGATTCGTGATAACACGTAAACATGTTAACACGTTAGCAAGGGCCAGCGTAGGGTGCCTCATGATTTTTCCGAGGACGAAGTTAACAACTTAGCATGTTTAACTCGGCGAGCTCAACCGTGAATACCCCTATAAGTGAAATACCGAAACGCAGAAAATGATTGTACAGACGTAAAAGACACACTGTAATAATGTGAACAAGGGTATTAGAGAGGTGCCTCGAGACTGCTAGCTCTACTGCGGTGATTTGTATGACCCGAAAATACGGATCTAATGATGATGTGACAAATAATTTTGATGATTCTGAAGAGAATTTGGAGCGTATGCATTGAACCATTAGATACACACCTTTTCTGATCTTTCACGAAAGTCTTGAAACTTTCAACTAACGTCATCAATTGTGGAGGAATCAATTCATCTTTGTAGTTCGGGGCTTGAGTCTGATTAGGGGCAGCTGTCAATGAAGTCAGTGGGTTGGCTTTGAGTTGATCTGGCTTGGTAGCGAGTGAGGTGGTTTTGCCAATGTTGAAAGACGTCGCTCCGCCCAGTCCTCCCAGAGTGGGGACAGCGCTGGGCGCACTGGAGGTCACTGCTGTTGTCGCTGCTGGGAGACCGAATGCTGGCGCTGCTGAGAGACCAAATGCTGGCGCTGCTGTTGAAGTGGTAGTCAGAGATGTCCCTGGAAGATACATTATGGCTTTGATGTTGTATGTTTAAGGTTGCACAAGAATACCTATCTCAGTCTCATGTTTTTTCGGGACGACGCCTCTGCAAAAGAGTTACTCAACGGCTCAATTTCCTCGATTGTTCATGCAAAGTCGCGCTAATCATAGTATTCTATATGGATACCAGTAGATTTCCAAGTATCCCCGATATTTACTGAAATATCTCAGCGGTCAGCATGAACAACCCAAGAAATACGGATGTTGGAAATGGGGTTCGCGCATGAATTTTTGTACTGCTTATATTGCAAGAGATCAGAACGGCGTTACTTCCTAATCATCTGCCCACCTTTTTTTAATTGACAATAAACAATCTTATCACATGAAAAAACGCGCGCAAAAATCGTTACATTTGAAAAACGCTGCAAATTATTACACAACGATTTATTATTATCCCTTACAGAGAGCGAACAGTTGGCCCTAAAAAGCCCTACAAGATCTCATTCGTCGCCAAAAAATGCGTTTTATTCGAAATTGAGAGAAAACTCGGCGCTCCGCGCCTCACCCCTACTTTGAGCCTTT
>JAEMON010000004.1:33700016-33715415 GCA_030264115.1 Lygus lineolaris
GACTGTTCAGTGTTTGTTGTATCACCTAGGCCTAGAAATTTTAAATGAATAAATGAAATAACCCCTATTTTGTTTTTCTTCAAGATCTCCTACAATAAATGACAATGTAACCAATCAACCCTAGATTACTATCCCTACGTCGATTCGACGTGTATTTTTCTTCAGTTCGCAAATTTTCCGGTTAGGGAGTGCCACAGCGGCTTCAGCTTCCAGATATGCTACCCCAGGGTAGTTGTCTACTTTATTCAATTGTATTGTGTAAGGAGGAAATTTCAGTTCCTATTTCAGCTGTGGTTAGTGTTAGAACCTACAAGAATTTTGTTTAGATTCGTGGTTTCAGAAATTATATTTGCGAATTTGTAAAAAAAAAAATATATTTATTTTGAAGGAAGAAGATTTCAGTTCATTTTATCGCTGTGGTTAGTTCATAGAGTAGTAGGTACTCAATGGTACTCAGACTTCTAGTCATACTGTGATTTATCTTCGTCTTGATACGAGAAAACCACAAAAATAATATTTTTGTAATTCAACAATAATAAGAAATGTATCAAAAGTAAATATAAATAAAGTTCCGATGTTTTGATATGGGATCATTCTATTGGTTAATTGATTCCCCTCAGAATTTCAGTGGAAATGAATAGTTTTGAGGCATGTACGTCGTTTCGACGTGTAGGTAGTAATATTGATTTGAACGGTAGTGATCTAGGGTTAAAATTATCTTCAACACCTACTTACTTGAAATTGATGGGTAGGTACCTACTTACTTTATACCTTCCTATTTGAAGTTTTCGAGCTAGGGCGTTATGAGAATTACATCCCCCATTTTCGACCCGTAACGGCAAGCTGTAGGGCCAACTAAACCCCAAATGGAGCAGGTATTCCAAATTCATCAATTTTGCACTATGGTATCTAAGGAAAGTCCCGACGATGACATATGGCGGACGGCAGATTTTTTCAAATTAGATTTTTGGATTCTACGCATCTTGAAACGTAAAACATCAAATTTTGATGGAGGGGGGGGTAAACAATTTATTTTTTGTGCTCAATTCCAAAGGTTCATTATTGAAAATATTAAACCAAAACCCCAATGACTAATGGCAATAAAATTCAATAGTCAATCATCGATTTTTTCTGCAAAAGAAATTTTGAAATTCCAATTTTTGAGATACGTATGAAAATTGAGATTTAAAAAAAAAAACGGAAAAAGAAGAGTAGGTAAAAATTCTGTGACGACGTGCTGTAATGCAAGGTGATTGGCTGAGACCTGCTAGTTCAGCTTTATAATAAGAGTCAGCTAACCCTAACCAGCAGGACCCAGCCAGTCACCACACATTTACAGAACTTCGTGATTGATCGGTTATTTCCAATATTTATTCTATCCAAAAAGCAAATTTTCATTCTTTCCTCAAGAGAAAAAGAAAGAAAGGTGCCTAGAAATTCAGTAGGTACCAATTACCTAGGTATTTTTCTTATAGAAGATAATTTCCCAAGATTGAAATCGATGAGAAGAATGAACGTAAAACATTCCCCATACTCTCAATATAAATTGATTATTTTTGTATCGACCTGAAACGACAATAAATCTACCATTCTTACGGACGTAATCAAAGCATCGTATTTGAGATTAAAAAAATGCATCACATACCCATGTTAACAATGGCTTTATCCCCAAATATTGTAGTCTTAAGCGCCACACCACCAATTTTCGTAGATTTGTTAACATAGATATCGTTTGGCCACTTTATGCCGACATCGAGATCCTGTAATAATTCACATTTTCATGAAGGATACCGACACATTATACCAGAGTGTCAGATGATCTGTACTTGTATATTGAACAATTTATTATTATTTTTATTATTGATAAGAAATAAGTCATGGTGAAACGGTGAATACCTCAAGATTTGGGAGTTCGCAAATGCTGGCCACGATCGCTAGAGTAGCAATAAACTGCAGGATCGAAAGATGTTGCCCCAGATAGCTTTTTAGTGGAATGTGGACTTGAATGGTGAACATTGCCGAACCCTTTGGACTGAGCCATGTGTTACCACTCCTCCCTAGAAGGATAAAAATAGTAAGGAATCGACCGGTTGCTGAGAAGTTGATATTATACTAGTATTATCTTCTAAGAAGCAAAATATTATGTTATAAAATTCGAAATGAATAAGGAATGGACGTGGGCCAGAATTAGGGATGGGAAATCGATACCTGATATATCAGAAATATCGATATCGTGTGGCCAATAACGTTGTGGTCGATGTTGATATTTTTCCCGCCGATATCGATTCGGTCTCCCTCTTCCCGTTTTCTTGCAAAGAGCAAAAGCAAGCCTCCTTTGGTGTACCCAGCATCATGGCCCATCATGGTCCTTCTTGGGTTCTTGGTCCATGCCCAGCTTGAAAGAGCTTTGTCGCTTCTTCCATGGTACCCAGTCAGGACTGCTCTCTACATCTCGTCTATTTCCATATCCCATGAACAACCAAAATAAACACACTCATTTCTCACTCAGGCGTTTTTGTGTTTGAATTGGGTCTCTATTTGTCTACTGCTGCGCGTGAATCACAGTTTTTCGTCTTTCAATCAAAGTGTGACGAATGCTTTATCCAATTAATTCATTTAAAATCATTTTTTGTTAATTGTCGACTATATTTAAATTTAAAATGTATTTATTTTTGTTTGTGTTTGTCTATTTTGTTAAGATATCGATATTGATGGTCCGATATTTTCCTGATATTGATACCGAGTGCTCAATACCAACATCGATGTGTACGGGTAATTATCGTGTATGAGAAAATCACACTTTTTCTGCCTTTTTATTGTTATTTGGAATTAAAAAACGCGGCCAATACAAAGAAAAAATAGTTTATCATACAGTGATGGGCTTTGTGTTTCGTTTTGTTCAGTTGGCATCTTGGACGGAAATGGCCAATGACAAATGACACCCTTTTCAACGTCACTTTCCCGCCATACTACAATAATAAATACTTATTTCAATAAATTTTCTAAAAATACAGATACACTATTTTTGTCTTAGGATTTCGTTATTGTTTCTTTTGAGTCATTATCTCTCAGAAAAGAAATTTAATTTTGGAGAAGAATTGTGTTTATTTACGCCATACACCGCCACTCGCTGCAATGTACAATATTTTTGCAAATAAACTGTTGAATTGAATTGAAATTATAAAAAATTGATGATAATTCCCCATTAGACCTTCAACATCCTGCCCCTAGTCGTACTTTGCTGCTTTTGACCTCAGAATCGGATTCAGTACCCTCGAAACCCCTGTATCCCAATTTTCAACTAAAAAATCTGAGTACCTAGTTGGGTTTAAAAAACAATCTCCTGAGGTCATTTGGTATATATCTCCTGCTCTCTCGATTCCCACGTGCAGTAGTGGGAGGGCAATTATACATACCAGTACCAGATGACTTCGCCCGTTTTTCCTTTTTTCACCCACTTCCGTTCATGATTCCACATTAGAACAAAAAACTAAGTTTAAATGAAAAAATTAATTCAACTCAAGTAAATATTTTGTCAGTCATTCATGGTCGCATGTCAGATAGATTTTCACTAAACTGTCTGTTAAATGTTAGACTCTCATTAAAATGTACCTATCCATGCATTTTCAAACTCATATTCCGATTTTCAACAATATTGCTCAAAGAATGAACTAAGTTCAATGAAACAGTAGTTAAGAGCAGATACCTACCGACGCCTTTGGTTTGGTAGAATGGTATGACAGCAATTCCATGTACTAGATTGAGGTTATCAATCATGCTCATGCAAGACGACATCACTTCAGAAAATATCACAAGCCTGCCAATGCTTTCGGTTTTTAGATTCTGTTGGAACACACAGACAGTTCCTTGTTAGCAGTCAGTACTTTATACCAGCAGAAATTCGAATCTCAAGCGCTTTCAAACAATCTTGATCATTCACCTCATAATATTCAACGGTTGAGAATGATTCTGGACATGAGTGGATAAGTATTGGCAACATGGATTCGCTGGGAGGCGGTGGTGTGACTCCTTTACCACAAAATTTCATTTTCATGAGTCCATTAGTAAGGACGTTATTTTCTATTTTCTTGTCTTCTTTCAACTTTTCTATCAATTCTAGTTTAGCCTGTAAATAAAATATTCTTAGAACTCGTACAAGAAAACCGATAATTTATTAATAAATGAGAGAAATCCTATGGCAACGCCAGTGCATAATTAGTAGGTACCACATAACGGTAACAGCCAACCTGCTACGTGTGGTTTCTGCTAAAAGGTACAGCAGCCCTAAAAAGCATTCTTGAATAAACTAACCTCGTGATTTCCGAGGAAATACCCAAGTGAGTATCCAATGGAAGAGCTTTTTTTGGGGGCACATTTCAATTCAAGATGACTACACAGCACGTCGGACAGTATCTCCAATCGTGCTTTATCGCTGTTCCTCAAAGCTTCTCGTTTGTTATCGGTATCTTCAAACTGATCTGGAGCTGTTTCCAAGTGCACCTGAAATGAGAAGAACGACGTTCTGTCAATCAACTATCTAGTTGTGATATTTTTATGATTTGACCATGCGAGTTTCACAACACATATCTCCACCAACATCTTATGTTTTGAAGTATCTACCAGTAACTACCGTCAAATGCCCACAATAGGGACAAGCTCCTCAATAGGGACACCATTTGAAAAACGAGATCTTATCTGCCTCCTATGGTAGTGAGCTGTACTAAAATTCTGACTTCCGTGTGGAAACATACCTTTAACATGTTCTCTAAGGATGTTTGTTGAAGAAGAAGAAGAATTCCATCTTCCACGAAATATTTTTAACTCTCAAATAATTTTTATTTTTCAAAACGCTGAAAACTTCTTCTGGAGCTCCCATACCCACGTTTTTCATTAAGTTCTCGCATTCATTTACGGATTGCTAAGGATTGTACTGGAGAAAAGCCGTTGTCAGAGTTCAACAATGTTGTTTCCATGAATCACCATGTTTATCTTGGTTGAGAAGGTCATAATTTGAGGTGAAGTGGTCTGCAATAGGGACACGCACTTTTTTCTCGTTTTATCATCAATAATGACACTAAATCGTTTTCAAAAGCCTCGGTTTCTGCTGGCACCTCGTAAAGGCCCTATTTTATGCTGTTTCCATTATTTTCAGGTGCAGCACGATGCTGTTGGAGGCGCCAAGGGTCCGGCCACCCTAAGTCTTAAATTCTAATATTTTTTCACGATTTTGTGACGTCATTGTGTCTGGAATCCAGTGAGGAACACATTCCAATAGCTAAAACGCGGAAACCAATTTGCTGTACTGGATAAACTATAATAACCTCTAAAACCCGTCCCTATTGCGGGCTCTTGACGGTACCTACTTCAACATCAAAGAACATGTGAATGTGAATACAGACTTACTTGAGAGAAAACGACTTTTGAAGCCACATCAGTGAATACAACGAGAAGCAGACTTGGCGTTTGCCATGTTTCTTCGACCCCCAGAACGTCGATTTTAAGTTTATGGCTTTTACTGTCTGAATCCTTAATAACAACTGACTCTGGAATAGCTCGTAAGCTGAAAATCGCCAAACGAAATTGGGTTAAATAACTCTGAAAAATTATGTATTCGTCGTGTACGTCTAGTATTTCTAACTTTTTTCCATTTACGCTAATGTTGCTTCAATATTTCAAGCCCTAACCTGAGACCACTAATAAAACTGCATAACTGCCAGAATGTGTGCTGTATTTGAAGTGTACAGCACTTATATCCCATTAACATTCACGTTCTTATTCTAGGTAGAGCGGGATTTATAGACGGTTCTCAAGTTTCAAGGAGACGTTGAGATGGTATTCAAGGATTCTTTAACTCGAATCCGTATTACAAATTTCGAGGAGACCATCTCAAGGTCTCCTTGAAACTCGACGACAGTCTATAAAGCCCGCCCTTAAACTCCCACTATGCTACCTATCTTCTTGGGTTGATAACTAATATGAATACATGAACATAATCCAAGTTCTATGTATATGTTTGAACTGTGGCAGTAATGAAGCAAAAGAAATATCATCCCACCATAATAATTAAAAAAAAATGTAAGTACCTACTGTGTGTTTCCTATTTCCCTTATTTCTGCAAATTTCTTCCAACTATTCCCGTCGCAACGAATTTTCCAGATTATACAGGTTTTCTCAGATTATCATAACACTCTTGCAGTTGCCTTAGTTTATGATACCAACCTTACTTGCTCGTCATACGAAAACTTGGCGTCAGACGGTGTGGGTTGGTAGCAGAAAACGTGGTGCATCAGAGGAACGTGTTTCCACGACTTGTAGGAGCAGTGAACAAGTTCGTTGGGCCTGACTTCAGCAGTGTGAAACATGGGAAGGATGCTTCCCAGGAAATCCGAGCAAAGACACAGGAGAGAACCCGAACCTTTGGCAAGGTAGTTCATGACAACTGGTTTGAAAGAGGCAGGTACGTTGCCATGTATAACAACCAGGATGGCATCGTCCAGCCAGGTAGTAGATAGCATCTCCGCGAATGTCAACTTATGTATAACATACCTGGAAACATGAATACTGCTATCTAAATAAATTATCAACAGTACATAGTATAATGTGTCTTTGCTAGGTACCAGCAGAGGTTTTTCCTAACCCTGGTGTGGTCTTAAGATACTTAATTAGGTACATACTTACGTGAAAAGAAATTAAACGCTTTTCTGTCTTTAAAAGAAAAGGAATGTCAAGGGATTCCTGTACCCTGATTACTGTAATCGCCTGATGGAGAGTGGAGGAAAATAAACCAGCTCGAAATGCATCGCTCGTCTAAGAAGGAATGGGTGTTTAATATATTTTCATTTTGCCTACTTAAATATCCTTAAGACCTGACCAGGATGTTTAATAATATATTATATCATTATTATGGGTATATTTCCAGCTCCTTCCTTCAGGAAGGTTAGTTACCAACCAAGTTGTAGGTACATTACAAAACTACTCAATGAGAATGAAGAAAGTGAAGTTAGGTGGGGTAATTAGAAACAAAGTTTGATGTTTTTTCGTCCACTGAAGTTAATATATACTATATTGAACAGTATGTATACTATATAATAATAGGTCATTTCAAAATGTATTTTTTCTATAGGTATAGTACCTATAGAAAAAATACATTTTGAAATGATCTGTTGCAATTTTGTGATAAGGCTATGAGAAAAAGCAGGAGCCCTCTGAATCTCTTCCCAATGTTGCAAACTAAATGCTGACAAGAAATTTAGTTCTCCGAACTACCACAGGTGTTTCCATTTACCCCTGTGCAATTTACCCCATGTTTCCAATTACCTCACCTGACTTCTCTGGTCAGTTCTGAGCCTTGCAAGATCATGCAAACAACCTAATAAACTTCCCAACGCAATAAATTGATTTTTTATTAAGAGAGATTCACCTGTCATTAACCAATGTTAGTTCGAGAGCTGCTTTCACACATTCAGAGGCTGAAGGGCTGTCGGAAAATATTATTATGTTTGGTGGTTTAGTGGATGTGTTAACAGGGGTGGAACATACGGTTCTCCTCGGAGTACTGGGCAAGGAGCGAATTGAAGACATAGATGTGGTGCTGGAATCAGCAACTTGTCTGTAAATAAGAGGTAGAACGCAGGATAAACATTCAGGTAATTGATTAATTAGCGACGAATAAAGTTCATGGCACAATCCAATGTTACAAACCCAACGCTTATTATTGTTTCGGCCACAACCCGAAGTGACCAGTCATTAATTACATATAATTTGTCTCTGTAATTGGGCTAGTTCCGTCTCCCGTCATATTAAATAAATAACTATAATAACTAAATATGATGATATGATTACTAATAACTAAATATGATGATATGATTACTAATAACTAAATATGATGAGCATAAATTTCCATGGATTGAAATGAAAGAAGAAGTAACTAGAAGTTGAGATAGCGCTGTAACACCTCGCCAACCAGAATAATTTTCCCGTGGTGGTGTTTTGACGTTCTGTACTAGTTGGCAGGCACACAACTTTATTTGATATAGTCAGTTCTTGGACATCACACGTGTATTATTCAAAGGTGCTCATCAAAACATTCATTCATCAACATTTAGTTTAGGGATGCAAATCGATTTTCGATTTTTTGCCATCGATTGATTATTCCGATTTTTAGCCCGAAATCGATTTTTTGTCTTCGAAAATTGATTGCGAACCCCCCCCAAAAAAAAGTCTTTCCACTTCAAAATAATCCTTGGAAATACGGCGAACAAATGAATTTTGACACATTCTGAATAACTTTTGTTGGAGGAAATCCGAGCATGTAAATTTTTATAAAAACTTTTGTACGTTGATCTTGATTTTTTTTTAAGATAATAAGACGTTCTTTGAAACTTGGTTTTGTCTGCGTGGCCTTGAAATTTTCAATAATTAAATATTGAACCAAGCAAGTTTTTACATTCTTGAATGACCCCACCGTTATAATTTTATTTTTCATGTAACCATTGACAGTTCAAATTATTTTTGTAAACAAAAAAAAAGACAATTGAATTTTAAATACCAAAACATTCACATAATTTTGGTTTAATTAAAAAAAAAATAAGCTTCTTGATAAATTTATTTTTTTAAAAATCGATTTTTTTTCACTCGATTAATTGGTGCAATCGATTTCAAGCTTTTGATTGAGAAGCGATTTTGAAATAGAATTTTGGCGACCGAATTTGCATCCCTAATTTAGTTGACTCAATTAATTTATAAATAATTACAGAACAAACACATTTTTTATGCACGCCACAAGCACAAACGTTAAATTACAAAACACCAGTCACAAACAAGAACTTGATAAATAGAACAAGTAGGTACCCAGAACGCGTATGTTCTTCAAGCCACTTTCAGAAAAGCATTTTCTCTTTAAATCTGAAATTAGGAGAAATACCGGCTTAGACATTTTCCAGGTATTATATAGCTAACATAATTGAGGAGCTTCCTTCACAAAGATAATAAGTGCCAAATTTCTACAAATAAAGTTATGAGCTAAAGACCATTTTTCATTTTTTGGCACTTATTACCATTGAAACGGAAACACCCTCAGTTTGCCCAAAAAGGCAGTTTCCCCTTGGCACTTAGCACCTTACTATAAAGGTGAAACAAAGACAGCACAGCAGAAAAGAGCCTCTGAGGTTTTTTCGAACTATCACACATAACAATTCTTTTTCTTGGATATTGACGTTGCGAGAAAAAGCTCATTTGTTTATTTGTTGGAGCTTATCACCTTTATGACGGAAGCTTCTAGGCTAAATGATAGGTAAAAGGATCTTGAAACATGAATCAATGTAGAATGTACCTTCAATGTAAAATGATTGTAATTTTTTTCAAAGGGAATTGCGTAGCCATTTCAAGGAGTTTAACATGACAAGAAGATAAGGCTACAAGGCGGACTCTATTTCAGCTTGAGGAGGATTGTTTTCAGTGTCAAGTTCAAAATTGGCACTAAGAATGAACAAATCCCATTCTCGTCGCCAAAACTGTTGTGATTGAAGAGGCGGCAATGATGTAGAACTGGTATAATTTTCGAATATGGAATGCACAACTGAAACTTATGTAAACAGTAACTTCTTTTAATCATGATGTCATAATGAAACGCTGGATATAAAAGTTATTAAACTCATGATGGTAATTACCTCGTAGATCCTTGTGCTGTGGACATTTCTGTGCTGATATGTGATGACTGACCACTTGAACAACGAGTTAAAATATCGTCAGAAGGGGGGTTTTGATATGATTCGGCAGATACCAAGCTTTCGTCATTGGATGTATTGTGCGACTCTTTGGAGAGATCAAGAACATCAGGACTGACTCCTATCACAGTACCACTGGGCATCAGCTTAACGGCTCTATAACAAATAATGGAATTAGCAATCTATATTTCCAGCAAATTACAATGATAGCAGATACAGATATTCGAAAGGTGATTCACTGAACGAAGGCTGTATTCCCGATACACCTTGCATTTACAGCCACTCATAGCATAGAACACGGTACCTAGCTTTGAACAATTAGTCATTCTCTCAACAACAACAATATTAAACCAAATTTCGTCCGAATAGAACACAATGCAAGTACGTATGTTCCAAAATAAGCTTCATTTCAACGTTACAATCGGTCTAACAACAATACCTATCAATTTTACAATCGTTCAGTGCTTCACGTTTTGCAGCAAAAAAGGATAGTGATAAAGCTATTCACCCAACTCCCGAACCAGGATGTCTTACTGATATGTCTTGCTGGCCCTCTTTCACTTGGGCCACTGCCTCACAGAACGTGCATAGCATGGACACGTGGGCACGCCACCGGTCAAGAAAGGAATTCCTCAATTCAGGGCCACTATAACCTAGAAACAGTTCAAATGGAAGAAAATATTGCAACAATAAACAAGCGTATGGACCAGTGCTAAGGAAACGTTCATAATTTTAGAGCACCAAATAAGCAGAAGCAATAATATCCTAATCACAATGACAGCATAAACTTACGTTCATTCAATTTGGCGTATGTTTCTGGCACTGTGTGTTCGTTTCCAATCTTGTAGGGAGATCCCAAGGGTTCAACGGCTGCAATTGAAAAATGCAAATCAATCAAAATGGATTCAAATGCCAGAAATATCACAATCTAAATTATTGAACCTAGGAGTATTATTATTGTAGCGAGACGTAGGTAGTCACTAATAAGATGGCAAGAGACCTTTCAACTACCTATGAATAATCAACCCTCATACCAGTTGAGGTCGAGATAACACTGGCACATCAATTATTCATGAGGATCAAACAATGTGAACATCTTCTTTAAGAATAGCTTCTATTCAAACTAAAAAAAAAAAATTACATCTAATGGGTTAGTTCCGCTAGAATAATAATACATTTTATGGTTGACGTACCTACCTGCCTTACGGGAGAATCCGTAGGAAATCGATGGACATTACTAGGTAACAAAAACCAACTAGGGATACTTCAAAATACAGAAGAGCTCATTAAAAAACGGAAAATGTCCACAGATACACTGACGGGTACAGTGCAGAAAGTTTGGAACTGCTGACAGCTGCAGAGCGATATCTGGTCCTGCTGCAACCAGGTAACAAGGCTGATCTCCTGCCTGTTGAACTAAGAGCCACCGCTCTTTAGAAAATAGCCACTCGTTTTCCATCTTATGCTCGCATTGCAGGACCTGGGGTTGATTGCAGGGGATTCCACATTTGAGATCAAGTCCTCATTGGCATTGGAAAGAGTCGCTGCTAGAGAGGGTCAACAAATATTTCATTGCTGGCAATACCAGGCTGCAATCTTAGCGGTGACCTGGAGCTCCTACATTGACTTTAAGGAAGTCGTGTGCTACCAGTCACTTGTTCAAGGCGTGATTGTGCAAGGAGTCCAATTACACTTTTCTATTGCGGAAGCAATGGCAACGATCAGATCATGCTTGCGAGTCGGTTAAAAGAGAAGCAGGGATGGACCAGCCGAACCTCCAATGTCATTCAAAGCTTCAAATAAAATAATTAAATCAAGACAGCCAGAAAACTGAAGGAAAAAAAGAGTTTGGCATCTTCCAACACAAGGGTCCAACAGTCCGTCCCAACCAGGACAGGGTGCGCTTTCGTCGATTTTTTGTGCGATCTGTATAGATATTGAGAAATGTTTGCCAAGCTGAAGTGGTAGAAAGCTTTCTCGTAGTTATCTGTTCTCAGTTATTCTGATAAGTCCTTGGAATGGATAAATTATGAAAAATGGTAGAGCCTATATTAACAGGGAGCTGAACTAGGTACTACGATTATGGATACCTACGAATATTATATATTGAGATCGTAACACTATCTAACTCACTCAAAATCCGTAGTATCTGAATCCCATTTTCAAGAGTCACTTCATTTTGCATGAAATTGAGTAAGAGCTGAGACAGATTCCGTTCGTTTGTCTCTATCAGCAGTGACAGTCTATCCGAAGCATGCCAGGCCAGAGGTGTACCGTATTTATCCAACTGCAAATCATTTCGATTATGGAAGGAGAGATGGTTTTGATTCTGTGGTTAATGTTGTAGAACGTACAAAATCCCCTGAACTACGACCACTGTCATCAGAATAGTCAAATTAGAGTTGAGAAATGGATTTCAGAGTGACATGTTGTGTAGAGAATCTATTTTGGTGTGATGTGTGACTTATTATGTTTTCAACAATGAATTATCTATATTTCAGCAGAATGCATACATAATAGAACAAACAATTATAATGAACTTCATTCTGAGGAGAGACGGAAAATCCTACAAAACAAGTGCTACACTTTTCTACTAAAAAACCAAATCTTGTGGCCCTACCTACCTCAATCGTGTTTCCTCGATAGTCGAAAGTACAAGTCAAGTAATTTGCTTCAACGAGGACATAAATAGCATCCTCTTTGGAGATCTGACTTGTTTTACAGTCAGTGAACTGTATGGGTAAGTGAGTCTTACGTTCGAGTACCAAAATCCACCCAGAAACGTCAAGAATTTGCTGAAAAAGGGTTTGAATAGAAACAAGCTGCCATATAATACACATGGTTTTCAATGTGTCATACCTGGTTTGTAGATAACACGTTGGTAAACTTAGGGTGCTTACAGACTGGAGCTGTGGGAAAAGCGAGAGAAGAGAGCAAAGAGGAGCGAAGAGAGCAGAGAGTTGGCCAATTCAGAGTAGAGCGAGAGTCAGTGCAGTGCGGTTCAAATCCTTCTATACGATTTATGATGATTATTTCTTTGCGGACAGCCTGTCATTGAGAATATTGTATTTACTTCGGGAGCAAAAAGTAGAAGGGATTCACGTAATTAATCAATCGCAACATGTACACGGGGAATTTCATCATTTGTACGGTGAACCTCGAGAACATTCCGACAGGTTTTATGAATATTCTCGGATGGATATTACGACATTCGACTAATGGCTAGATAAAGTACAGCACAAATTGCTGAAGAGGTGGTCAAATTGCATAACAAACCCAATTTTGCCTGTTGGGATCAGCGATAAGAGACGAAAACAAAGTGGCTTGATTTCTTCGCTCTTACCTTTGCTCGACCTTGAGGCGCTTCTTCATATGCCTACCTGCGTTTGTTTCTTCGCTCCCTTCCCTTGCTCTTAGCGCACCTCCAGTCTGTAAGCACCCTTACACAGATGTCATCAAGATCTTCTTTTGTGTGGTTCCTATACAACTTACCTACACAACTCTGTTTACCTCCAACCATAACGGGTCTCAAAAAATATGAATTTAATGCTGCCATCGTAAATGTTGACGATTTCATTTTTAGCGGAAAATATTTATTTCTGGTACCTAACCTACTGACTGGATGCTACTCATACCATTTTTGTTATGTTTTTCACTCACTTTTGGAAAAACGGAAACGGCCTTCTTGTTAGCCTGGTACCAGAAGAAATCTACGATATGTCCCGACTTGTAGTTCATACACTGGTCAGATAAAACGCCATTCACTTCCAGTTTTTGTTTTAAACCTGAAGCCAGGAAAGGGATTAAGTATACTGAACCATAATGATTATACAAAATATTATATCCCATTCTCATTGACTCGATCACAAACAATTTAAAAAATATAAAAAGGAAAATAGTTCAAGCGAAATTATGTTATTGGAAGAGGGCGTTTAATTAACATGCAGGTTAGAGGCATTGAGCTTGAGCTCAATTGAGGAAATGTAGGGTCGATGCAACTATGGTAGGTAACAATCAAAAGACGTTGAAATAATAATATCTAGGGAAATAAACAGTAATTTTTCCACGAACAATAATGTAGGTCACTGCTTAAGTGGAGCTTAAGGGGGTTCCGCCAGTAGTGTGAACATTTCTCCAAGTTTTCTCAGTCAATAATCGATCAATTTCAAATCTGTTTTCGGCATTCTTTTAACTTTTCAATTCTGCAGGGCAACACACTATCGAAATTTAAAATTTTAAAAATTTCACATTTTGTTATCAATTTAAAATTTTGAACTTGAAATTTTGATAGTGCGTTGCCCTGCAGAATTAAAAAATAGAAAGAATGCCGAAAACAGATTTGAAATTGATCGATTATTGCCTGAGAAAAGTTGGAGAAATGTTTTAACGGTAAAATGGTAATGGGAGGGGGGGAAGGGGGGTTACTTTTTTTTAAAAACATATTGACATGAAGTAGTAATAAGATTTGTAGTGAAAGTTAATATGAACTCTTCCCGAATATGAATTCCCGAGATTTGCGAATTTTTGATGACGGTTCATACTCTGGCCGGAACACCCTTAAAGACGCTAAAATACTAGGTATTTTAGTGTCTTAATTGTAGCATTTTCATAATACAAGATTACAATAATGATACTACAGGTACGTACATAAGTAGTTATTATTTTATATAGGTCGGGGGCCACTATAGCCACAGCAACAACTAGGTAGGTAGGCGTATTTGCTACTAAAACTAACCTATCGGTTAGTTTTTGGCAGGCCTAGTTTTGGACGTTGTAGTAAGAAATGCTGTGCCCTCATCGCTAGCCTTCCCACCTGGCATCCCACGTGTTTCCCACGAACCTGTTGTTGGGATTCCCTCCCAATCCACGACCATCCCCTCACTTCGCCGCTGCCGCCCTTCAAGGCTCGAGCTAAGAGGTCGCCCATGCTGCTTCTAGCCTTGACTTTGTAAGCCAGCAGCTGGTGCGACTGAGCAACACCATCTGCTACCAAACCCAGCTCGCCTGCTCTGCATGCCTCAGTAGATGGAGCAGCACTCGGGAATTCCACAGAGTCTCCCTATTCATCCCAATGGGTGGATTGGGCGTCAGAGGGCATCACTGGAAGAGATTATCGACACACTGGTTACCCAGGTGAGGTGTTCGAGAGGTCGGCATTTAAGAAGTGATGCTGATGTCCTCAGCCAGTTCTGCCTGAGTCCAAGGATTCATGGCCACATCCTAGATCACGATGCAGTTGACAGCCAAGTAGCAGGCACATTGTCATCTAGGAGCTGGGAGGTCGAGATTGAGAGGGAGTATACAGGTCCAAGCAAAGGTTTGAAGCCAGATATCGTCGCTGTTAACCCTGAGGGGTCCGCTGTGATTCTCAACGCACAAGTCGTGAATGCCACAGATTTAGAGGGGACCTGGTAGGGGGAAAAGGCAGAAATATGATGGGCAAGTACTGCAGCAGGCGATATCTGAGCGTACAGGAGTGGCGGAAAATAACAACCGGGTTGCAGCTCTGACCCTATCCTAGCTCTGAGTATGGTGTGGGCAATGTGCCACAAGATCAACCTACCTAAATTGGTTTTTTTAATTCTCACTAGAACCCTAGACTTGTCTGAAAATGGGGTGTGTTTTCAAAATTCAAAATCCAAATTTATAAGGCCTACTTATAGGATCCCCCCCC
>JAEMON010000004.1:33733226-33743800 GCA_030264115.1 Lygus lineolaris
TGACGGCAGGTCAAATAACTGCAGTTCCACCATCCTATCGTTCTATTTCTTTTAATTAAGAGGGAAGGTACTTTTAACAAGGAAGGTACGTGACAAACGTGTCGTACGTTAAAAAGATAGGCCCTCCATTTCCAAATACTCAAAGATCGCTCGTGGTTCATCAGTAGCCCCTGCACATGCGTAACAGAAAAATCCTCAATTTCTCGCAACCTATTAGTTCGATTTCCCTCAAATTTGGAGGATAGTAGTTGGGGAACAAACGTTAGATGATCCTATGATATATCTCATCATGATCTGATCAGTGGTAGCCACTGTGCATGCACAAACTTGAAGTCCTTGCCACACAAATAATTTCTGGATTTCGATAACATTTCCAGGGATTGTGCTCCGCCCTAGATGGTCCCGAATGAATTTATTGTAATTCGTCAATAGTAGCCACTACGCATGCGCTAACGTGAAATCCTTGCAACACGCATACTAACTCCCACAATAACTTTCAATGATCTGTGTAATCATGTCATGATTGGAAGATTATGATTATGTGCCACACCTACCTACTTGACACGCGTTTTTTACTTGGAGGAGTTGCTTTGTGCTTTTGCACTGTGTTGTTCGCCAAGTAATAATTTATCAAAATTTGATGAGTTAGCATGTTCTTACCCGCTAGCGAGTACCTACCTACCTACCTTTTTTCTTGTAGGTACTTACCGAGTACCTAGAGTTTTCATTGTATCTCATTCCTTCTTCCACTTCTGATCAGCATTCTGGATATCAATGTGGTGTGTTGATTATGGAAAATATCAAGTAACCTTCCTAGGTAGGTAGTATATTGTTGTTACGCCTCATTAATATTTGATCATGTAAATAGAAATACCAGTTGAAAGAGCCGCACGCAGAACGTCCCAGGGCCTTGAAAATATACGAGTGCCATGTGGGAATTGCTTCATCTGAAGGAAAAGTGGGCACTTACAAGGAATTTGCTGAAAATATTGTTCCCAGAATCAAGAAGTTAGGTAAGTGAAAGCCATTGCCAATTTTTTTCTATATGGATTTGAATTTTATTTACTTGCACGTATTTTTTGTTATTTTGAGTTAACCTTTTCCCTATGTACTAGGGTATAATGCACTGCAGATAATGGCAATTATGGAGCACGCTTACTATGGTAGTTTCGGATACCAAGTAACAAGTTTTTTTGCTGCATCTAGGTTTGTTTCTTCATTTATATATTTTTTTAAATTATGATAATTCCTAAGGTTTTAATTTTATTTCTTCAGCTAAGTTTATGTTTTTTGTTTAATTGGGATTTGCCGGTACTGCATGTAGTAGATACATACATAAGTAGTACCTTCTTGTCACTATTTATTGAAAGATCAGACGTTTAATATTATGGATAAAAATTGAGCATCTTTCAATACCTACAGTACATTACAAACAGAAAGAATGAGGTTAGAACAGGTTTGTTCCTTCAAAAACTGACAACTGACATTGTTTCATCGAAAATTTCCTACCCATCACTGAGAAGAAGTAATATTCTTAGGCGAAACTAGGCGCTGGAAGTGGTAACTAGGTCATGAAAATGGTAAATGATCTCAAGACGCGGAGGGAGACTTATCTACTATCTTCAGTCTAAGGATAACTAACAGAAGCTAACTAGAAAAATTCAATGACAAAGTGTACATAATTGTCGCGACGTGGCAGAGCAGCACTCTGCAGACTCTCCTCTTAACAAGTTGCTATGCAAGTAGATATTGATCGATCTGTCTCAAACCGTTTGTAGTAGCCACAAGGTAAGTTGCTAAACAAATAGGTAGATTGGTAAATATCCATCAACACGTCCCAAACCTATTGCACATATTATGTGACTTATTGTAAATTTAGTGGTAATGGGAAACTTGCATGGTTATTTTTATCATTTAATAATGATTAATAGGCCGTTTAATTTTTCTCCAGTCACGACATAAAAAAGCGTTACGGAGAAAATATCGCACCTTCGAGTGTTAAGGAAACCAGGTGGTTGTGTTTGTTTGTATTTGATGTTAAGATGAAATGTTCGTTGTTATGGCGAAAAATTAATCATTATTAAATGATCTGACTGTAGAACCGTAAGTCTACTGTTTGTTTTTTAATTTTATTTTGTAATTTTAAAGATCTCAATGAGGGCTTTCCAAAAAGGTGCTATATGAGGGGTATCCGACGATGAAAGTTACCGAAAATGGGTCTTGTAATTTGAACCTAACTTACGTCACCAACCTGCCTGCCTTTTGCAGAACCTAAATGACGTCAAGCGCTCCCTTTCAACCCTTTTTCTAAGTAATTTCAAGCTGAAAATTGACACCAGGGGGTGTGGAAGGGGGTATCAGATTTTGAGGTTCAAAATTCAAAATTCCTCCCCATGCAAGTTCCCCATTCTAGGTAGTTGTTGATGTTTTATTATCAACTTATTCTCCCTGTTAGCACATTATTGTCTAAGGTACACCATCAAGAAGAAATTCATGATTTGCAATTCTTCATTTGCGATTTTATGCATGTTTGATGAGCACAAACTATTAATTGCGCACGCACATGTTGGTTTCACTGACGTTTCTGGTTTCCCCCTGTAGTTGTCTGGGCCTATTCAGAAGGGAAAATATATTATGTATTAGTTCAGGGAACAGCCAGTTGGTACCACCCCTTTTTCGCCTTCTCTTTTTTTCTGTTAGTGGTTGGTCTTTCGTGGTCTGTTTACAGTTCATCGATGGAACAAATGAGGTTGCACCTTCTAACTCAGTGGGTATTCTACTACCTTTTCGCGAACGTTTGAAAGGCCCGGCCAATATCACCAAAACATGTTGAACACATTCTGTGCAGTGGTTCCAACTTCCAAACCGGGCATCTGCTGTGATAGGAGGCTCTCATAGGCCTGAAAAATGTCCGCCGTTAGAAACTGCATTTAGAGGTCTAGGTACCAGAAAAGAAAACTTATCAAGCTCCCGCTTATAATATAAATATGTTGAAATATCTCGATTTCGAACCAAATTTTAAATTTATAAAAACTTTATTTGAATAAGTACTAAACTTGCGTAATATACAAACTAATGAGTAAATTAATAAAACGTTACAGTCGATGCGGAACCCCTGACGAGTTGAAAGAGTTGATTGACGTTTGCCATAGAGAAGGCTTGTACGTCCTACTCGATGTAGTTCACTCCCACGCCTCCAAAAATGTTCTGGATGGATTGAATGAATTCGACGGCACTGATTCTTGCTTCTTCCATGCTGGATCTCGGGGAACTCATTTCCTGTGGGACAGCAGACTATTTGATTATTCGCAGTGAGTATGAAGATCGATTTGACTTGATCCAGAGTACCGTCAGAAGCAGAGAAGTCGTACCTACCTATCTGAATTTTTGGCCAAAAAGAGTTGATGTACTTATAGGCCCCATTTTTCGGTATTATCCTGACTTCACCATTTAGTGAGTGGGCAACTTTAACTTCGAAACTAAACTAACTCCAAAATCGCCAAATGTTGTTACGAAAAACATTTTTCCATTTACCCAAAAGCCGTTTTCCACTTTAGACTTTTCTGCTTCTGATGTAGTTTAGCAATGCCATAAAAATTGTGTTTTCGAACTGTTCTTGATACATAATATTCTGATGTGATATTCTGTCTATTATAGGCCAGAGGTTTTAAGGTTTCTCATCAGTAATCTGTGCTGGTATTACGAAGAATACGGTTTCGACGGCTTCAGGTAAGAAAGATTCAATCACTTAAAGCAACTATCGTTAACACTGACTAAAAATGGGTTCACATTGAGGCCCAACGCCGTAATCAAGTCCGCAAAACAGCAACGCTGTAAGGAACGCCAAACCGTTCACATGGATCAGTAAACTCCTCGTGTGCGTTCATCTGTATTCCTTCGTGTGCCCTTTGCTGGCGGAGAACCCCTCACGCAGATCTACAACGCCTTAACGCCGCAAAATATCAAGATTTCTAAATCGAGGATAGTCTGATTCTAGAGTTGTCCCACATTGAACCGTGAAGATGGCAAACAATCCATCAGCCTAGCAGATTCATAATGGTGTTATCTCGTTGCAGTTTTTACGGACTTGATTACAGCGTTGCGACTCAATGTGAACCCACCTTTAATCTTGACTCGTAATTCTTCATCGTTAACTATTTGAGTTGAGTACATGCGAGATAACGTTGGCCATTACCTCGAATGTCTTCGGGGTAACCTGATCCTCTTCTCAAACTGTGTGGTCAGGCAGGATGGCCCATGGGTAGAATAGCGCAATAATAGAACAATGGATAGATATAGTTAGAGGGGATGTAGCTTGTTGAAGAGGGGTGATCAATGACCGTACAGGTGGAGAGGGGGGTGCTCCCTGCTGAATAGGCTGAAGTAGGTTGCAAAGGTTTTCAGGAGAAATCTCAGTTAAGAGTATTAGGTTATCAGTCAACACGGGTCAACGCTATCCACCTACTAACCCAACTTTTATTGTAGATTCGATGGAGTCACGTCCATGTTGTACCACAATCATGGAGCCCAAGGATTTTCGGGAGACTACAACGAATATTTTGGATTAGGCGTAGACACCGATGCTTTAATCTACCTAATGGTGGCTAATAACATCTTGCACAAGCGTTACCCACAAGTTATAACAATTGCTGAGGTAACTAGTTGATATTCCACACTTTGTAGCTGTGAATCATTTAGTGGTAATCATTAGGCTAAGCTTTTTGTCCCTAAATGGTTCATGGGTTGCAGGACGTCTCTGGAATGCCCGGTCTGTGCAGACCAGTGTCAGAAGCTGGCGTGGGCTTCGATTACAGGTTAGGCATGGCAATCCCCGACAAGTGGATAGAACTCCTCAAGACCAAAAAAGACGATGATTGGGAAGTAGGGAACATCGTTCATACTCTGTCCAACCGAAGGTGGATGGAGAAAACAATCGCATACTGTGAATCACACGATCAGGTATCTATTTTAATTTTACCTGGATGACATACTATACTAGATATGGTATGGTATAATCCCATCTTCCTATAATTTTCTAATACAAAACTCTCATCTTGAATTCTGTTCTAGGCTTTGGTAGGGGACAAGACGATTGCGTTTTGGTTGATGGATAAAGAGATGTACACTGGCATGTCACTTCTGTATGGAAGTAATGATATTATTGATAGGGGTATCGCTCTTCATAAAATGATCCGTTTGATAACCCATGGCTTGGGAGGAGAGGGTTATCTAAATTTCATAGGTGAGTCCTCCCACCCGTTACTATCGTAAAATCAAAGAGATGAATTATTATAATAAATGAGGTACCCACACTGTCAAAATTAACATTTTACGTGTAATTTGAATTAAGTAGTACGTACTTATCTTGGAATTTTCACTTTTGTATTTTAAATAACATGATACTAATATTTTACTACTAAAAAAATTCTCTAATATTTTCAAGGGAATGAGTTTGGTCATCCAGAATGGCTTGACTTTCCCCGAGAGGGTAACAACGAGTCATACCATTATTGTAGGAGGCAATGGAACCTGGTGGACGATGAAAATCTCCGCTATAAGCAACTGAATAAATTTGATATTGCTATGAACCATCTGGAATCTCAATATCAGTGGCTGTCTTCTGGTTCGGTGAGTAATCTATATCTTATATCTTTAATAAAAAATCCTCAATAGTCTTATTAGAACTGTATTATTATTAGTTATTAGAACTTTAATATTTACTTGTTGAAATGTTATTGTTCAAAAACTTATTTAAAAAGAGAGTAGCCCATCAACCTACCCTCTAGTAGTTAATATTCGAAGAGCGCAGGGGAAAAACGGGGAGAGTCCAGTTTTCGTGAAAATAGAGTTAAGGTTGGCAACAACTTCCTCACGAGGTCTAGTTTCTATGAAGACCATGAAACGGGGAAAACGGAAAGAATGCCGCCTCAGTACGGCAAATCTGGTTCCCAGTTAAAGGGGAAGAAAGAGGGAAGTGGAAAACATGGAGAAAACGAGAAAAGTTGAGCAGCTGAAGCAAACGGGACCGTTTTTCCCTTGTGGTCTTAATTTGCCTTTACAGCTGAATCATGTGTTGTTGTAGGATATTAACGATAGATGATTTGAAATTTCAGGGTTATGTTAGCTGGAAACACGAAGAGGACAAAGTCATAGCGTTTGACCGTGCAGGCTTATTGTTCGTTTTCAATTTCCACCCTAACAAAAGTTTCACCGACTACAGGGTAGCAGTTGATGTCGAAGGTTCATACGAGATTGTGTTGAGCTCTGATGACAAGGAATTTGGAGGATTCGACAGATTGCACAAAAACGTTTTGTACGTGACTGAGGACTATAATTTTGGAGGAAGACGTTGTTCTTTCAAGGTAACAACATAACTACACTACATTTATATGACACATTATGAATAATTGACATGTGACCTGCCACATACTTTTTGTTCAACTCTCTGTGGTAGGTAGATAGGTTGGGTATTCGCCCGTTGACACACCACGCTGTGTAGGAATGTGGGAGGGAAGTCAAACGACGTGCCTGTCACCATGTAGAGTTGAAAACCTTCTGCCTGGTAGAAAACTCATGTCATGTGAAATTTTTCATGTCATTAGCTGAGAAATGCTACTAGAAGAAGAAAACAAGCCGCTAATGTGGAATTCGGTCATACAAAAATCGTTGCCTGGCGCGTAACATCGGATTTTCGTGTCGGTCCCGAATGGGTGGGAACAGAAACAAGTGACAACTTGTAGAAATAAGAATAAATGAGATAAATTCAAAATGAGATTGAATTTTCTGCTGGTGGTAGTAAAATGTTCACGCCCCAATTCGGGCAACAAATGTACCTGATCACTCTCGGGAATGGGTTAGAACTGAATGAATGGCTCTAGATATCTCGGTCAATACACAGATGTTGCAGGTAAACGAGTAGTGAGTTGGGATTCTGAATAGGATGTTACTGGGTGCAGCACAAGCAGATGCTAACCCCCTAGTTGTAATGTATGAGTGTGTGAGTCAGAACACGAGTCAACCTACGAGACGTTAAATAACGTTAACGTGCGAATTGGATGGAATTCGTAGATTTCAAGTAGTGATTTTGAAGTTCTTGTTTAGAATTTTCTCTTATGGGTTTCTCTCGATACTCGAAAATGAATATCAGGAACTTTATGAGGCCTGTTTGGTCAATGGTAGGGAAACGGACCTGATTATGGAAGGCTAACCTACCTCTAGCTTTGGTGGAATCGGCAGGTACCACGGCTGGCTTGGAATACCCGATGTTGTAAGCATTCCTGAAAGCGGTTATAAATTACCAGGTGTAACAGATTTGTTGTCTTACCCTAATAGACGGTCATATTTGGAAACAATTTTTGGCTATTCAGGAGCAACACTATTTGGTTGGGTTGGGTTGCTGAGCAAACGGGTAGGAGTAGGTAGGTAGGTAGTTATGGAATATCCTTTTTCCTTTCCTATACCTATTACGTGTACCTACTAATTCTTGTTGTATACTATGGTTGTATACCTACCTACCATCGTAAATAAAGCAATTTTTCAATCCAATCCATGGTGCCAGTTTGGTTACCTTCAAAGAAGGTTACCTTCGTTTTCGGGAATCCATTTGAAGCCCTATTCGTTGACGAATAGACCAGTTCTATTCGTGCTACGAGATTACTCTACTTGTAACGAAATACACGCGCGTGCGCACTAGCTGGTTTCTATTCGTTGAGCTGCCAACTCTTAACCCGACTCTCTTCTCGTTTACCTGCAAGAACTGTCTAATAACTTCATTGGAAACAGTTGAAGCCTCAATCGGAACTGATTTTGCTCCCCCGGATTACGTGCTGTTTGCGCGCTTGAGCTCCCCCCTCAATCGTGGTGCTGACTACAGCACTTTCCTCGGTACAGTGGGTACCTGCTCCATCGGCTTCGATCGTTTTCTTGTAGACCAGCAACATGAACGGCTCAGACAAATCCTTACCGAATAAATTTGTCAACTTATACGAACTAAATCACTCGTGATGAAGTTGTGGGAAACCCATTCAATCAGAAGATACCAGGCTCAATGAACTGGTGCCCATTTCCACAAATATAATGAGTTACAAAGTTAAATCGATTTTGGCGGTTAGGTTATAATCAGTAACTAACAAAAACTTGAAACAGTTCTTGTTTGTTACTGAACCTTGAATCAAGAACTTGAAAAAAAAAGAAAAAAAACAGTTCTTGTTTGTTACTGAGTGTTACCAATTTGTCATAATTGTTTCCAAGCGTCCCACGATATAAATAGTAACCTTCTTCTTACTTACCCTTGCCTTATTATTTATATTGGCTCTTGTGTTCTCTTTTAGATTTACATACCGTCTCGAGTTGCCCTCGTATTTGCACGAAAAGACTGATGCTTCACAAGGATTACCATTAACTTTCCATGAAGAATAGTCAACTAATCCACCTAAACCTAGTTGATTCATTGAGTTTGTAAGAAGCTCGAAACGTGCCATTCGTCTAGTCTACGCTCCACTAATCCATCCTCTCGTCATGTTGATGTTGTTGTCGAAATTGATTAATTTTGCTCTTTTAACACTAGAAAATGAAAGTCTAGAAAATCTGATTCACTGTAATAGATAATATTCGTTATCTTCCGATCCAAGCAATTTCTTTGCTGAGTTGATGTCATTGTGCCTTTCGTCTCGAAATGTTAGTGTGATGGGTTGATCCCATTTTCTTATTTTATTCAGGTTAGTAAATACCAATCATTCATTACCTTCGTCAATATCTTGATAATCCAGTAGGTATTATTTTATCTACCTGCCTTTTCGCGCTTGAGTAGAGTTGGCATTTATTAGGTACCTATTTTTATTGTTGTTTGTTTTTCTAGGTATGAATGTAACGCAGTATCAGCGAAACAGTTAATCATAGTACTACTTAACCCATTCAATCGCTCAAATACTTGCCTACATTAGATTACCTTTCTATGTACAGGTAGGTACAAATATGTTATTTTAACCAATTTTGTTGATTTGGTATGAATGTATAGTTTATATAGATTAAATAAATATAGTTGAATTTGTTGATCATATTACAGTAATTTTATTATTTTTATTATGTACCTTTTTCTCATAAAACCTACCTAAGCGCTTCCCTGATTTACCTACCTAGGTACTTCAGAGAGGAGAATAAATTGAGAGCTCTCTCAGAGTTCTACTAATCTACACGCGTTATTATTGGGCGAATTCTGTAAAAAAAAAAAAAATAAATAAAAAAAACTGAGTTGTAATTTATTTGTGACACTGGGAGGTTTACACATAATAGGTACCTGATACTACCTAATTTCAGACGCATACTACACCCACTATTGTAGGTGATTTCCTTCAGGGGAGCACCAAGGATTTTCAATGCAATGGGGGGGGGGGGCTACCCCCCAATTAAAGGGGGTTCCGGAAATTTCTTTTAAAATTTGGTGTTTAAAACGGCGTTTTTAGCCTATTTGGGCTCTTAAAAATGTACGTAAAACACATTATTTTAATATGGAAACATGTGTATATTTTTATTGGTTGATTTGGAGTTTTGTATCTTGTTATTGGTTAAATTTTACTACAATAGTCGTAGTAAAAGAAAGGTACTCGCCACGGTGTGCCGACACCATGCAAGACCTCGTCTAAACAGCATTAGAATAGGGGAGGACTTGTATCACGCCATCCGCATCCAATTTAGAATAATTTATTACATTGTTGGTCAAGCCATATTAAAAGGTTATTATTTTTTGTATGCTGAAGGTCTGGTGCCCTTCTCACCTTGAAAGAGTACCTAGTGCCTTTCTGGTTGACGGTTTTTCGCCAGAAGGTAACCTTTCGTGGCAACTAATTCGTTTAGTTAATCCGCATTCATCTGGAAAACGCCCTCCTCCATTTGTGAGGAACGGTTCCCCAGTTGACCACCGACTTTCGTGAGAAGTCCTGCAAATCCTCTTAGCTAGTCTCTGAGGTACCAAGCCCCGTAGAGGCGTTTCTACGGACCCAGCAGGGCGGAGCTCCCTTTATTCAAGCTCATAGTAATTAAGAATCTCCGAATCGTCGTAAGAAGAGTTGTGACCAAATCCTCGTGCCACGAATTGAAGAATCTAGTCAATCTAATCGAATTGGGCAGTAACTTGCAAGTGTTACCAATAAGGCCCCGAATTCTCATCCAATTGGGAGGAAACTGACAAACGTTGCCAGAAGCCACCCAATTGCTTCAATCAAAGGGCGTGACCAACAATCGGTCCCTGAAGTAACGACGCATAAAGGTACTCGAAACACCCTGTCACTTCTATAAGCCCTCCAACCTACACGCCAGCTAGGCGGGAAGAAAGAACAACCAGACACAGCCCTTTTCGTCTCTTCTTGAGCTCACCCTTCTTTTACTTGCATTATATAAATTCATATTTAAAATAATTCCTCTTTCCGTAGCTCGATACGTGTCAATCAATCTGTATTGCCATTTGTATCTAATTAAATAACCTAAGGAATTCATCCCTTGAAATAATTCTTTACGAACCCTCTCTCTTTTTCAAGTAGTCTTTTCCATTAGTATTAGGTTAGGTTAAGGGGACCCGG
>JAEMON010000004.1:33746986-33765045 GCA_030264115.1 Lygus lineolaris
TGGAAAAAAGCTGGTTCTTCCTCTTCAACCTTGGAAAAAAGCCGATGGCCTTTACAAACACTTTTCCAAAACGTCGATAAAATTGATCAGATATCGATTAGAACCATTTTAAGGTGGTTTTTCATAAATTGGGTTTTCTGCTGATTACAATACTTTCCTTTCTGGTGGGCTGCAATACTTTCCTTTCACCTTTCTGGTGGGCTGAGGGAAGTAAAAAGAACATACAAAAACATCGAAAATTGGTTTTACTTGCTGCATCACAGTTTGTTTTTGCTCTCCTGAAAAGTTGCGTTTTTGCAGTTAAGCAAGTCCGTGGTAGGAAAGGAAGTTACGCTAGTCTGTCACATAGAATACTACTATACATAGAATTGATACTAACGTCAGATCTAACGCTATGTCTGTCAGAGACATGACGATTATGACCCATATGCAGATGTAGCTGAGAAGTCACAGAGAATTTAGAATTTTGATGGTAGCTAACCTTGAAATAGAAAAGTGAGTCAATTTGGCCATTGTCTCCTCGCTTCCCTCGTTATGCTTCCACCAGAAGAGTACCTCAGTGTTGTGCAGATTGATTCCGCTTTGTAATGCTTGGTGAGGCAATCTTTCATGGCTCTTTACGTCAAAATGACTGCTGTTCGCTATAATTTCACGTCAAGGTACTTACTTGGAATCATTGAGATTAGGCTAGGTAAAGTACCTACTTTGGAATGTTCTTCTAAAATCAAACTTATTATTTCAGGGAAAATTGGAGGTGGTAACAGGAGGCAGTGCTGCTACAATGAAAGTGAAGGTATTCGACAAGGCTGATAAACTCATTTGTGAGCTGACGGATGACAACGCACTTTTTGGTTCATACCCCATCGATGAAGGGATGAGGATTCACGTACGTCTATTGTGTAAATCTTGAATATGCTAAACAATAAGTACCTATATACATCGAGATAAGAAGGTGGGGGAACGCGAACGCCTAGAAAGGGCCCGTAGAGGAACAGACTTCTTGTTTGAAAAAATTTAAGGAAATATGTATGAGTATATATCTTCTAGGTTGAGGACCAGTTTGTATTGAGAAAGCAGTTGGACGATGAATTTCAAGTACAAAAGTTCGAGCTTACAGAACAGGAATATGAGAATAGATCAGGTAAGTTAAATGTTATTACCTACCTCACTTTCTGTTTATTGGTCTTATTAAGCGTTTTGCTTCGTATCATGTTCCACAAAACATCATCTTTTTGCTTTCATTCTACTGTCGAAATTATTTGTTTTGCCTAATGTTGATCGTTGTTTTTTCTATGTTTAGGTTAATGAAATGTTTTTGTTAGGATAATGGATGAAATTTGGGTTACTCTTTTGACGTTTTTGGTCAGAATTTTTTTTGAATCTAGGTGTACTTCTGCGCTCGCTATTCCTATTTTCTGCTTTTCCGCTAGTCTGCAAACTGAATGAAACGGGGATGAAAACAAGGGGTCGGGGGCGACGTCAGAGTTTGACAGTAGCGATGTCTTGTGTTGAGAAATGGAAGTTCATCGTGGATACTAAAGTGGCTTTAGAGTGACCAACAAAACACAGAGAATTGATTGTAAGCAAAAATTCAAGAACTTATTATTCAACCTCTAGTAGTTCTGAGCTTTGAGGTTCAAATCCAGGCCCGAACCTTAACTTTTTTGGCCACCGGCTAGTTTGATCGCTCAAGACTAGGCGCAGGTCGCTTGAACAAGGGTTTCCCCCATCACTCTAGCTTTCATTTTGGTTGATTTATGTTACTCGGTGGATAAACTATCGATAGTACCATCGATAGTTTTACATCACTACTTTGATAGGGAATCTCAAAAATTAGAGGTGGCGAGATAAGGGGGTTTTCCGCTTCTTGATTATCAGGAGTAGGTGAACTTGGGCGTGTTGTTGTTACCTGTGTGCTGGTACCTTTCTACAGAAGGTCTTTCATGATTGTGAAAAAAATATTCCTTCAACCATTCCAGTAGGACTAAGTTGTCTCCGTTACTCTGTATGGCCCATGATAGACTTTGAAACAAGTTTAGACATCAGTGTCGTGATCCAGTTGTTACGTACCTCATTTGCGTTTTTGATCGTAGTTTCGTTTAACCCAGCAGTAAGTACCTACTTACATAAATAAATAAATGGAGTATTTTTTAGGGATGCTAATATTTTGGAACTTAGAGTTTCTGTCATCTTTATCCCCAGTCGTTGAACATCCTATTAAAATCCATCTTCTCGAGCCAGCACAAAAATCGTGATTCAGGCGAATATCTTCCTGGGTAGCTTCTCAGTTGTCCATCAACAGAATACCCTATCTTTTCTACACTCAGGATATGACAAACTGTTATAGACACGCTGAAAGCTTACCTCCTAAGGAACAAGCTTGGAAAGTACGACGAAGAGGAAATGCAGAAGAAAGCAGCTGAAAAGAAGAAAGAGGAAGAACTAGAGCAAGAAAGAATGAAAACTATAGCCGTTGATGCCCGTTGTCAAGTTTCAGTTCCTGGTCAACCAACCCGAAGAGCTACTGTTAAATTCGTTGGTAATTAGATCGATATACAATAATTACTAGAAGAAAGTGCTCAATTTTCGTGAAACTTTCGATTTATTGATTTCCCTTGTACGCATTACATTCCACTCATCTTTTTGATAATTATCAATTAATTTCAGGTAAAGTCAGCTTTAGCCCTGGAAACTGGGTAGGCGTGCAGTATGACGAACCTATGGGAAAAAACGATGGCTCGTAAGTTATTCACACTTTTACTCAAGTAAAAAAATTGGTAGGTAGGTTTCAAGAGGTTTGTTCCAACTGAAATCTGTTATTCAAATAATATTTCGTTTATATACGAATTGTCTCAAGGTAGTTTCCCACGGTGAAGATTGAGTGCATCTTCGGCTTGAAGATTTTCGAATATTTTTCGAACTGTGCTGTTAGTTAGAACAAACCTAGGCGTTAGCAGAAGATTTCCCTGTACTCAACTCGCCTTTCCTCCATGGGTGAGAATATTCGAATTGTGTGCAACTTGTTCTGGCAGTCGGAACAGGATTGCAGATATTCTGGTGGGGAGAAAACTTGGAATAAAATCTCAGCTGTTTGAATAACACGCGGAATTCCGAAGGCTCTTGAGAAACCCTTTCCTACGTCACACTAAAAGAACAACCGAAAAATAATGTGATGAAATTGCATTGGGATCAGTGAAAAAAGAATTACCTAATGGATTATTAATAATGATTCAATTATTTATCTAATTAAGTTAATTTGATTCTCACTAATCAGGAGCTCTAACATTGTTGTTTTTGGAGAGTTGTTGTTTTTCGTTTTATTTGGTTGGCATCTTGGAAGGGTTTTGGCTAATGACTGACCCCAACGTCACTTTCCCGCTATTGGACAATAATGAAAATTTCAATAAATTTTCTAAAATTACAGATACGCTATTTTTGCCCTATGACTTCAATATTGTTCCTTTAACTCATTCCCTTCAGAGAATAAAATGAAAAAAAAGTCTGTCAAGTTGGGTGTGGCACATAGCTTCCTTCGTATAACATATATTTTTAAAAAATCTTCAAAGGGATGACTATCTGTACAATCCCTGAAAATTCCATCAAAATCGGATGACAATTGTCGAAGTTATGAGAGCTCCACGTTTGCGCATTCGCAGTGGGCACCACTGTTGTGATCTTGATGAAACTCATAGGGCAGTATCGAATCTCCGATCCTCAACTCTCCTCCAAATTTGAGCGGAATCGGACCATTGGGTCGCGAGAAATTGATGTTTCAAGGATTTCATGTTTACGCATGCGCAGAGGCTGCCGTTGGGCGGCTGGTAATGAATTTCATAGGGGACCATCCGGGGGCTAACCCGCGTAATCCCTGAAAATTTCATCAAAATCGGATGAGAAGTGTTAAAGTTATACGTGTTGCAAGGATTTCCAGTTTTGCGCATGCGCAGTCGATACCGCTGATCCGATCTTGATGAAACTCGTAGGGTACCATCAAACCTTCGATCTTCAACTACCTTCCAAATTTGAGCGAAATCGGACCACTAGGTCGCGAGAAATTGATGTTTCGAGGATTTCACGTTTATGCATGCGCAGAGGCTACCATTGGTCGGCTGGTGATGAATTTCATAGGGGACCATCTAGGGCCAACCCGCGTAATTCCTGAAAATTTAATCAAAATTGAATTTGTTCGCCCATCAGATACCCCTTTTGTTACACCTTTTTGGAGAGCTCTTAATGAGACCATAATAAAAAATAACCATGCGTTTAATGAAACCATTCTAAAAACTAAAAAATAACCATACGCAGAGCCCATTAATATACAACTCTTTTTCTTTTTGTCTTTGGAGAACTGATATTGAGCCCAAGTTGTTCCAGCTCCCTCTCTTGTTTCTTACATTACAGAGTACAAGGCGTCCGATATTTCGAGTGCTCTCCAAAATATGGAGGCTTCGTCAAACCGCTCTTCGTTGAAGTTGGAGATTTTCCTGAAGAAGAATTGGATCTCGATGACGAACTCTAATTTCACACATCCTGTGACGCATTTTCCACGCTATTCCTCGCTTTGTGATCAACTAAACTCTTGACGAAACTAATTGTTACGCCATACTTAAGATTTATTTTCAAAATGCAAAAATAAGTAAAACGTAGATATGACCTGTTCATTTTTTGGTATGTCTAATCATTATATTATTATACCTGACAATTAATGCTTTAATAAAGACGTAATTTAACATTGATGTCTAGTATTTTTCTAGCACCCACTGTTCTCATGAGATTATTCGGCCGAGCAAATGGGCCCTTTCGAGATTAAACCCTTTAGAAGGCTTCTTCTTATTACCCGTTAGGCTGACTTATTCCGTGCGTTTTTAACATTACTCGAACTGAACATTTTAATAACCTTTTTGCAATCAAATTCAACGTTTTACCAATCAAATTCAACACTTTCCGTATCAAAATTCAACACTTTCCCAATCAAATGATTGTTGAATCTGATTGGGAAAAGCTACAGGTAGGTACCTAGTTGGAAGTAATGGTCAAATTCAGAAATATCAGAGGTAAGTAGGTACTAAAATTATTATTTATTTAAAAAAAGTAATTAGAAAGTCAATTCCATTGAGAGAACACAGAAGGATATAATATTTACAACACAATAATGTACAAGGAGGATGTGTATCATGGGAGGCTTTTCTTTTAATACTTTCTCCTCTTGAGAATCTCGGGGCGCCAGTGAATAGGATGTGATTCTTCTGTCTGGAATAAAAGATATTCAAATTACAACCCTAATATTTATGAATTTGATTGTTCAATAAATAATAAGTGCAGTAGGTGGTATGCACTCGGCGTTCCCGCCTATGGTTCGGCCTGGAAAAAATAGGGCCGAACGCTAGTCCGCCATTGCGTTGCCCCACAGACATGAATCTGTCAGCCTTAATCCACACAAACCCCATAATTTTGTCCCCTGTTGTTTATTTTGAATTTTCTCTTCAATATTTTCCGTTTTGATATGTCAAATGAGTGCCTCGAGGATTTGTGTTACCATTTCTGGAGAAGATATAAGAATATATCGAATGTTGCGTGGCTGAAGTGACCAAGTGACAAAAACTAGTTTTTCAGCAGAGCATTTCAAAGGTTTTGAACCTGTCATTTCCAAGTTGGGTGGCAGAGGTGACCAAGTGCGCTAGGCACCGAAGTACACGATTGTGGTCTGGTTTGATAATTACTGGCAGAAATGACAAGTTAGTGCTTTTTTGGTTTGATAATTACTGGCAGAAATGACCAAGTTAGTGCTACTTGGTCATTTCTGCCGGGAAGCATTAGCCAAGTGCTTATTAAGTAGCACTAACTTGGTCATTTCTGCCAGGAAAATGCTAAATGTATGACAAATGGTACTTTAATGGACATTTGAGCCCTTTGAAGTTACTTTTTCGTGGAGTTAAGAATACCAACTTGTAGAGCACGATCAAAACTTGTATGAAGCATTAAAAACTCAATTTCGGCAAAAATGGGCTTAGTCGCTTCTGCCATGCACCCCTCGATATATGTTGTTCAAAACAGCGGTATAAAGTGTACAAATCTACAGAAGCACACAGCTGTTTCAATGATGGATTAATGAAGTGAATAAAATCCAAGTGAATAAAATCCAAATCCGTCATCTTCTGCGCTAGTAAGAGTTCAAGCATTTCATAGTTCATTGCCTATTATAGTAGGTAATTTAGGTATAGTAGGCTTCACGGATGATGAATCTTTCAATTTTCCGTTAGGTAGGTAGGTACCTATTTCATTAGTATAATAATGCTCGTAAGAACATTAGGTACCTACTTGAACATAAGTAATCTACAGTACGTAGGAAGTCAATTGTAAGTACAGCCGGTAGGTATCTACAGTAGGTACACCACCTTATAATACCGAGTTTAATACTTGCCTAATTAGGTACGTGTTCAGCACTAATGGTTGGATCATTGATTCAATTTTATCTTGAATAATTTTGGTTGGGAGCGATCTTACATCAGTTAGCTACGTTTCTAATAAGTAAGCGCTTGGTAAATCAACTTAGCAAAGTAGGTACTAGGGACATGAAGATTTCTCAGAAATTGTCCGGATTTGAGGGCAAAAAGTGTCCGGGTGGTTTTTTTAGAAGGCGGAAATGTCCAGATTTCTAGACTTGGAAGTCGAAACGACATTCGTCACAACACTGGCAAAATTTGTTTTCTTACGGAAAGAAACTACGTATAATTTGTATAGAAAATATCGCACTGATTCCACATGTATCCTATGTTCCTATTATTTAAAATAGCCGATAATTAGCTGTCCAATCATCAAAACCCAAGTAAAACATTTTACGTTAGACTATTAGAACTAGCAAACAAAATTTTTGTACGGAATAAAAGTAAGTTTATTGAATTTTGCGTCGAATGGGACCAAAACTTTATTTTTTGGTGGCGGAGCGTGGCGTCATCCGCATATCTAGGATGGAACCCAATCATGTGATCCTGCCCAAAAGACTACTATGACGTTTTCAATAATTTTTCTCTCTAGTGGGAAGTTGAAATACGAGAGGAAGAATCAATCAGAAATGATTTCTACTGAATCGTTGTTACAGGTCAGGAAAGTAATGAAAAGTTAGGATTTCAAAATGGGTAGGTACAGAAAAGTCAGGGAAATCATATGCAAATTCAAGAAATTCCAACTTCCAATATTCACCTTCTTCACCGAGCTTTCGGTAAATATTATTTACGATTTATCTGATTTGAAAACTCCTTTGAAGTTCGAGCACACACCAAATAACAACTAGGTATATGAGGACACTAGCATATGAACCACTAGTATGAACCTATCTTTCCAGCTATACTTAGGCAGCGTTTTTTTCTTTTAGCGAACTTTGAAGAAAATTCGACTTTTTGTTGTTTTTACCCAACTTATTAGAGAGTTCCTAGTAGTTTTTGATACAATACGATACCACCGAGTTCTGGGCATGCGCAGTAGTGTCCTGGGATACGATACCACGCAGTTTCCAAGCAATCGGATCTACTAGGAACTCTCTACTATTTACACAGTTATTCTTATCCATTCTAAAAGAATCTTCAGCGATTTCTACAGATTTCTAAATCGACCGCATTCTACTGTTTTTGGTTGCCTACAGTTTTTTGCTTGTATGGACCTGGCAACCCTGGTATCGAAATCAGATACAATTTTATGCACAGCTTCAAAAAAAGGGTACGCCCTTGATCTCTTGTAACTACTAAAGCCTGAAGGAGGGTATGGGCTTGTTGAGGGAATACGACTAATAGTAAGACGAGCGGTAGAGTTCACGTAAGGTTAAAATCTTCTACATGATTCACGTGAAGTAAGCAGAGTTGGAATAGGAAGGCACCTATGAAGATACAGTAAAATGGTAAAATATACAAATGTGGAAGAGCACCCAAGTTCAATACTTACAGCTGTATCGTCTTCTTTATAAATTTTGATAGTTTTGTCAGCTTCTGTAGTTATCAAACGACTGCCACTCTGATCGAATACCATGGAAAATATTCCTGATTCGCTATCCATTGAGCCAGGTTGAACAGGAGCCTATAAATAATAATACAAGAATAAGAATATTATTCATCGGTTCTGAAAATGGAAGAATGGGAAAGGAATGGTCTATTGATGCCCTAGGTAGTCCTGGAGTTTGTGAACTTGGCCAATTTAGACAAATATCAAAAGGATCTTGAACCACACCTATGAAATAAATAATCCCTTCGTGAGTAGGTGAGGAAGCTCTACTGCCCACCCACTTGGCATACGTTTACCACCCCTCCAACATAGTTCTTCTCTGTTTAAGCATTTTTCTCCAGCTTGAACAGTAATAGAGACTTGGTGTTGGTGCGTCTACACGCTTCATAAAAATGATGTACTGGGGCCTGTCCACTAAGCCGAAAGAGATATCTCCAGACTGGTGACAAAAGAGATTCTTACAGCAACCATGGAAGAGTGATTCAGTAACTCCCCGAAAAAGATTTTCGCCATCTTTGCGCTTTCTATCTTTTTAAAGTTTTATAAATATTCAACTCAGATAACAATAAAGCTGTAGTCAGTTGACTTCACCATTGGGAAGAAACTCTTTTTGAACTCCTTCATCATCACAATCAGCTATCTTCTTATAAAGCAAGTGGAATTTAATGGAAACCAACCTGTAACCTCTGGAAGTTGTAACCAGTCCTCCAATCCCAGCAGTGAAGGGTTCCATTGTCAGCTCCAGACACCAGAACACCTTCTGGGTTGACAGCCAAACAGTTGACAATAGCGTTGTGACCTGATAAATTCTGGATGAACTCTCCATTGGGGCACTTCCATTGTTTGATATTGTCCGGACTTGCGGAAGCAAACATGTACCTGGAAGGTCGTTAGTCATGTAAACACTGGAAGCGTATCGAGAGAGAATAGGCTGCTACGCGCAATGGATTTTATTTCATTTTTTCAATAATGAACCGTTCGAATTGAGCATCTACCCACGGTTCATCACGTAACTATTAGCAGATGTCTGGAGAGAGCAGAGGAAAATGAGGCAACCTTGCAGGCCAGGATCTTAGCACTTGTAGATGGATATAACCAGCAAAGCCCCCCCCCCCCCCCCCCCCCCCCCCCCCCCCCCCCCCCGGTACCTCCTCAATATCATGTCTGTGATAGCCGCCATTGATTAAGAAGGGAGGGTGTACATTGTGTGAATCCTGTAGCTAGTACGGCATTTTGTCTGCTTGCAGGGCTGGAGGAAGAAGTATGGATACATAAGAATCCATTGCACGTAAGGTTCACACTTTCAAAATACCTAATCATTACTTACAGGGTCGGGTGGAAAACAACCGCTCTTATGCTCTTCTTGTGATTGGTAAGGGTGGCCATCGATTTTCCAGCTGCCAAGTCCCATAATCTTATAGTGCAATCATGACTTCCAGTTATAACCTGAAAAATTCAGGAGTTTAATGTTTGGAATTACGCACACGGGATAGTAAGTGCGGTGAAGTTCAAGCAATTTGAACACCCCTTCTAACATTGAAACGTCACAAACAGTGAAAATTAATAAACACCTGAGGCTCGGCTGCCTGAGATATTACGCTGGCAATTGTATTTGTGTGACCAGTTAGTGTATGAACGTTCGCTTTAGTTCTGATATCCCACACTCTGGCGGTGGAATCTCTTCCAGCAGTTATCAATACATCTATCGTTGGATGAAGAGTGAGAGAATATACTGCGCTTAGATGACCATGGTAATGACGAATAACCTGAAAAGAAAACATGATGTGAAAGATTTACTACTTATTTTAGTAACTATTTAAAAGTCTCCCCTTTACAAACTGAATAGCTTCCTTTATATATATGTTTTAATGGTCAAAGGTACCTCCCACTTCAACTACTTATATAGGTACCTAAATACCATTTCTTTTCTATCAGATCTTTTATTGCGTAGAAACACTATTTGTGAAACCCTCACGTTCACACTACTTCATATAATATTGACCCATTTTTGGTTCTTTTCAATAACACTGAATAGGTTATGGGCCCAGAAGTCACATTTTTTACAAACAGGATTCTCAAGTGCTGAAACAAAGGTGTTCTACGACCTCAGCAAAAATAGTAATTCGTGAGAACTTAGAGGAGAGAAATGGGTGGAGGAAATTTATTCGTAAAGGTTGAGAACCCAGTCTAATGCTAGAGAATGAAGGAAAATTAAGGAAGGTACCAACCTTGTTATACTCTAGATCCCAGCACTTGACCTGTCGGTCCTCCCCGCAGCTGAATAAATAAGGATGTCTTTCGCTAACAGCCAATCCTCGCACGCTGCTAATATGCCCTGTGAGCGAAACTTTCAATTTTCCTGTCGCAAGCTCCCATACCTGCAATATAAAAAGTGGTGATCGGAAGATAGAGAAAGAGGGTTTCAAATACCACTAGGTTAATTTAGAATTCATACTGACATCACTAATGCAACATTAGGAAGGAAAAATTAATACATTGTAAAGAACCTACTGAAAATGAGATAAACAAGGACTTTCGCAAAATATCTGTACCTTAATTACTCTGTCTGCCGAGCCCGTGGCAAACCACTCATTCCCTGGTTCAACAGTAGCACATCTTACCCACCCTAAATGACCAGAAATCACTCTGTACAGTTTCCAAGGAGCGTGCCATTTCGGTTTGGGCATCTGGGAAGCTTTCTTGGGAATAATAGAAACAGCACTGTTTTGTTGAGCAGGTACGAGAGCACCAGAACCAGTGTAAGGTACGACTGCACCGTCACCTCCAATCTCAGCTGGATCACCGATACTCACTGAAACGAATAAATAGGTGATTTTTTTTAGCAAAAATGGACTTTCTTCCGTTGTTATAAAGGATTTTCTTTTGCTCTTACTAAATTATTAACAACAATCCCCTTATGTTTCAGAGGGTAAGTAACTCACTGGTATCACTGGCAACATCACTGTTTGGTTCCCTCGCTTTGGCAGCTTTAGTCTGCTTGACTTTCTCCAAAACCAAACTGTAGGAGTCTCTGGCTTTGACTCCTTTTTTAATCTTCTCTCTGAAAATATAATATAGATTAGTTCACCGATTAGACAGTTAATTTACCAAAACGCATTGTACTCGTACTACTGGTCCCATTCAAACAAAGTAGTATGTAAGGACTTACGCTAATTCATCAACAGATGGTAGAGTTCCCTGATTGGTTATAAACATATCATGTGTCCTTTTGAGGGATCGAAAGAGTAGAGTATGCACAGAGTGCCGCTGGACTTCCTGAAAATCACATATAAGTTACAAGTTAGTAGAGCAAAGAATGATGTGAATGATGAAAGTAAGTGGAGTCTAGGAGTGTGGAGGAGGGTACTGAAGAAAACTCGACCCAACAATGATAAGGATGTGTCATAATTATTATGATACATACCGCCTTCTTATTGGCGAATGCACTTTGTTTGAAGCAACCCCTTGGTTACCCTCCTAGTAAGTATCCAACAACAACGAGCCACTCTAGGAGTGGGGTCACTTTCAGTTGGTTGTGTTGGCAGCAGTTACAAGATTGAGTCAGTGAGTGACGTCAAGTATACGACACAGCCATGTGACAAAGTTTGGATGTGTATCCAAAAATTAAATAATGGAAGAAGACATAAGGAATGCACTTTTGAGTACGCTTAACCCTTTGAGGACTCCTGACGAAATATTCGTCCAAGCAAAACTACCCCCAGGGACACCGGACGACTATTTCGTCCAGTCTCTTTTTTCTCATATTTTCGAATGCAGAGCACTCTTTCGTGCCTTCCATGTACTACTAGTCGCTGCAGGGCTCCTTTGGGTTGTGAATAACATCAACAGGTTGTGTTTTAGTTCAGTTTCGTGTTATCAGTCGTCCGTTTTAGCATTTGGTTTATCGTCCAAATTCGATTTTGTTGTCAGTTTTGTGCCAGTCAAGTTTACCAATTGTGTTGATTATGTCAAATAGAAAAGTGTTTACTGAAAATATCGATGGAGATGATAGCAATAATGAGAGTGGAAGTGAATATTCCCTGTCATCAGATGACGACAATGAATCACCGGTACAATCTGTAGTGGTATCACCTCCAATGTTCCGGTATGTTTAGTTTTTGCATACCTACTCAATTAACATGTTTTAATTTCAATCCCCGACAAATGTATCATTTTAAATTACGCTTAGGAGTAATAGGGAACATAGATAATGTAATCGTGAATGTTCTTTTCAAACGCAATGTCTACTTCAATGGGGAAATGAAACAAAAGGGTGCGTGCGTGCTCAGCACAGCTTTGAACTAGTTTCTCACTATCCCAAGTTTTCAAGAGTTGTGATAACTTCAAAGTTGCATACCCCCTTCAGTACAGCTACGCCCTTGATTTTAGTTTTATTTCTCAGAAATAAGCTTTTAAATCATGAAATACGCATGCGCAACATAGTTTTCTCTTAGACATTGCTTTTGGACACTATCGAATGGATAAGTTGAAATTCAAGAAATTAATGTAGATAGGTAACATTCTAGCTGTTCACTGACGATATGATTATGAAGGAAAAGGAAGTTGCAATGTGCCGCCTTCCGGTCTATCGGCAGGCCGCCAAAAGACACCCAATAGTTGTTGTTCTCCCTGACCTATCACCTAATAAGTAGATTCTTAGAGTAGTATTGCACAGTTCCCATGCTTACCTCGTACATAACAATATCATTTATCTTTCTTTATGCCGTTCCTTACGCACAAACACCGTCAGATGCAATAGATTCTGTTGTTTACTGAACGAGCATAGTTTCAAATGGCAATTTTTTCAAATACATAGGTAGGTTGGGTCGAAAAGACCGAGGTTCTTGCGCTTGTGTTCATTTACTGGAAGTCCAACCTCCCAAGCTTATAGCCCAGAAGCCCATTGGGGTTTGGACAACTTGATTAACGTTAGAACTACCTATTTATTGAGTGGGGATGATTATTTTTTAAATGTAAGAAAGTAAGTATACATACTTCAGTCATTTTCTATATTTTTGCTGGATGCGTCTTCAACTTCTCACAGTCCAAAACAAATAATCTTGCGCTAGGTAAGTGGTTCGCACAAACAACTATTAAATGAAAATCCTCACTTTTTTATTATTATAAACTCAAATAAATATAATAAACCAAAATCTCACAGACATCAGATCAAATTACAAAAAAAAACAACACATAAGCAAGCACAAGTAGGAGCATCTTCTTCTTTTCGACTTCTTGTCCCGGGAAGGAATAATCTCATTTGGACATGAGGTGATGGTAGGAGCATCATGGAAGTAGTCCTAATTCCATGATATGATTTACTTGTTGTTATTATCAAGTTATGTTCCGGGAGTCAATTCTCATGTGAACAGCGTGAACTCACACAAGGAAGTTGGAAATGGAAATTTTCACAGCGATTAATCAACTACAAAAGTAACATTTTGAAACCAATAACGAACATGCAATAGCGAACACACGGATAAACTCGAGAAGATTGATACAACGAAGACAGCAGATGAGTAGAAGTTCATAACAACACATACATTGTCTGTCATGGTTGCACACAGCCAAGACAAAAATTTGGAAGAGGAAGAAGGAGGTAACCTAACTAGCAGTTTATACCATGAGTTCAAATTCAAATCAACTCTAGCGTTGTGTTAAGATTCAAAACTCCACATTGCTTCTCCGGAAAAACTGATGTTATTGCGTTGTGTTGTACTTATTTTGATAGTAAACGGTTTTAGTTTTAATCAAATTCTAAATTTTCTGTTTGATTGTAAGATTAGGTGACCCAGTTATAGCCGCAAAACTGAAAATACACACAATGTAAGTTATTTTCCTGAGTACCTACATCAATTGAAATTGAGTGTACTCAGTAGGATATTTGGATTGAGTAGATAGTGGTCTAAATTCTAAATTAATAATGTGTACTTACGCGAATTTTCTAGATGGGGAAGAATCAAAAAAAGAAGGGTAAGGGAGCTGAAAAAACCGCTGTCAAAACTGAGAAAAAACTAAACCAGAAAATGAAGAAACAACTGAAACTCACCGGAGAGGTAAGGATTATTACTCCAATTAAAAAATTGTTCTAAAAATATTCAACACCGGTTTTCCCAACAAAAATCATCAGAATGCTTGCATACGAGTCTGCAACAAATTGGGACATTTTATGTCAATATTAATAATGTCCAATCTTAATAAACCGTTCAGTAACAAATTTATTTTTGATCACATTGATATGGTCGTTTCAGTTTAACAAATGTCACCTACGTCTGTGCTTTGTATGCTGATTTCTTCGAGAGCAGTTGCGTCCGCGTGTTGATGCGAATGACAGCTAAATGATGGCTAAATCAAAACTAACAATAACAAAACAACGAATCCCAGTCTCCTATACGACCAAATTTGTTTGGATGTAGTATTATTTTAATGAAAACAGAAATGTAGGTAACCTCAACCTCAAGCATTACAAAACATGCGGCAGTGTTCACTACATCTATTTATAACATAAAAATATATATATAAGCCTGACATAAATACCAAGAACAAATACGCAAGAAATGCGTTGTAATTCGAGAGCTTTCGATGAAAACTACAGTAGTTTCATTTCCCTAGCAACGGCTTGGTTGTACGTGAAAATCATCGTAAAATGTAGGTAACGCTTTTCGAGGACACTTTTTCGTGACAGTTTTATTGTAATGTGCCAAAGCAAAGACACAAAATGTCAAAAAATAGGGGTCCCTTTAATTACCTAAGTCTACGTTTATGAATAATTTATTGTTTCCTCAAGGTTCTGGCATTCTCAATTCTCAGTGACTAGGTACCTATTATAATAATTATTTATCTTGCTACGAATAGGAAATAGAAAGAAGTTAATATTGTTAAATAAATAAAAAAAATATATTTTAATATACCTAGGTGATGATGCTTGATAATATAATTAATATCCTATTTTTTGGCTGAAATGGGTAGGTTCTTCACTTTATATTGCACCTAAGTATATTACCTGTGTTAGGTAATAGGACAATAAAAGGAGCTTTAAGAAAAAGGAGATTTATAAGGAGCTTTCGATCAACCCTCTGGTTGTCATTTTCAACTCAACAGCAGGTAGAGAGCTCTCTTGGCAGGAACCATCTAACCACCCCAGGTATGGACAACCTTGTTGTTGTTATGAGGTGTTGGTTGGTTCCTGCCACAGAGCTCTCTACCAGCTGTTGAATTGGAAATGACAAACGGAGGTTTGATCGAAAGCTCCTCAGAATAAAATACAGTTCTTAATGGAAAAACCAAGGACTTTTATTGTCATAGCATCTACATAATGTAACTTGAAAAAGTCCTGACAAAGAAAATATGTATAAAGGGTGTTTCCTACTTGGTGTAAAAGAAAAATTGGGTAAAACTAGACTGAAAATGGAGTAGAACGCCGCCAACCGCACCTTTCTATTTCAATCCGTTCCCAAGAAATGATTTTTTGAAGTTTTTTTTATAATTTAATAACGAATAACAGGACGTTTCCCTTTTTTCTGACCGTCACGTCTCGGCGAAAATACCGCACCTTTGAGTGCAAAAGGACCGTTTGCAGTTCAAGCATTGACAATTTAAATAAAATTTAGTTTCTGAAAATACTTGTACCTACGTCTTTAACACCAAGTGGCAAACACCCTGTATTACCTGTATCAACTCTATTGTCAGAAATTATAAAGCTTTGGTTTACATAATATTTCTATTACAAGTAAACCGTTTTTGAAACTAAACTAGCTGAAAAAAATATTGTGACTTATATTTCAGGAAGATATCGAGGCAATACTGGCTGAAATTGAAAAAGAGGAACAGAAGAGAGCCCAAGTCGTCAAGAAAGAGATAGCTGCTCCCACTCGGAGAGTTTACGCTTCGTTGACTCCACATCCTTATAAAGATGAACTTCTGCTATTTGGAGGAGAGTTTTACAATGGAAAAGAGGTAAAAAACTGAAAGCCTTTCACTAAACTTTGGATGCACTAACATCACAACTAAGATGGCTTTTCTCTCTTCTCACAGTGTAGTTTTCACCGGGTAAAAATGTTCACCGGTTGCATCATTTGTTCTTTGCAGACTTCTCTGTTCAACGACCTGTTCATTTATAAAATCGCCACGAACGAGTGGACACTGTTCAAAATTCCCGGCTCCCCACCTCCCAGGACGTCCCATCAGGCCGTCGCTGTGCCATCCAAAAAGGGCGAGATGTGGGTTTTCGGGGGCGAATTTTCTACCAAATCTGAATCCCAATTCTATCATTACAAAGATCTGTGGGTTCTCCACTTGGACAACCTGTCATGGGAGCGAGTCATGTGAGTTATTAGTCTTGTTACCTAGGTAGTCATTAAATTATCTAGTAGGTACATATTACAGTGCGAGAGAAAAAAGTTTGTGCATGGAATCTCCTCCTCTTTGCGAACTATTGACCTTCAACAAGTGTCAGCTTACCAGGCATTCATGTTCCAACCTGCTCTCAACCTCCCTGTCACACAGTGGGCAAAATAGGGGTTTTCCGGGCGAAAATAAGTTTTCCTCTGTTCTAATAGGAAATGTTGCTCTGATTCAGATACTCCTGTATGATTATTCATGTTCCTATATCTAAAATGTCATTATGTCTTCGATAAACCTAGGAAATTCACGTTGTTTACTATTCAAACTGCCCAAAACTATAGTTTCATTACAGAAAAGTTGTTGACTAACAAATTATGAGACCAACACCAGCTCACAAACACCGTAGCCATAATTTTTGGTGATTTTCCAAAGTATCCTGAAGTGCCCTTTGCTTCGCCCGCGCACAAACTAATAATATATTTCTATCGCACTGCAGGCCTCTACAGTAGGTAGATCTCAAGCTACTAGCAATCAAATGTATTTTATCAGGACGACATGGTATTTATGATAAGTATCGGATTCGAGTTCCACAGGGTTGGGTAAATTACATTCCATTCTCTTCCCATTTCCATGCCTCTAACTTCCAATTCTCTGACTGCCGTTCCAAATTTCAGGGCGGGGAATGGTCCGTCATCAAGGAGTGGACATAGAATGGTTCTATGCAAAAGGCAGATTTTATTGTTCGGTGGTTATCATGATAATCTCCGAGAGTGCAAGTACTACAATGACGTCTACGCCTTCAATTTGGATGACAGAGTGTGGCACAAGTTGGAACCATCAGGTACTTAACTGTGGAAGTGGCTTCTAAAATGGCGTTCAGATGCAGCAAGACTGTGGTTTTTTGTGGAGAATTTGCGGTATTCAGACTTGAGTCTGAGCTCCTTCTAGGAATCGGTTCTACAACTAATTTCCAACAATGTCCCAGTTGAAGAAAAAAAAACCCACACACTGAATCGAATGGCGATACTCTGATTAATTTAGACCAGAAAAAGATTGATTTTACGTATGAAAATAACGAATTTTGGGACAAAGAGACCTGATTTTGGGACACCTCGCAAGTGATAATAAATTATAGCTTGAACCCAACTGATAAGGTATTGCCAATGGAGTCATGGATGATATAGACCGAGTATCCATCCTTTGCAACAAGGGCGTCATCAAAACTTCCGAAATTTATCAAAAATTAGCTATGTTGTCTAGAGGTGGGTAAGAGTAGTTCATTTGTGGGACTCTAGTTCATTTAGTTCACTCCTTGAGAGGAGTAGTTCTTTGAGTTGGTTCTTTTGGACTATCGTTCCTTGATACTACAAAATCCTACGATCCACCACATCTGAGAGCTTAGTCCATGTATAATATAAATTTCTCATCCTTCATTCAATGTACATGGAAGAAGGATCATACTTCCATGGCAATGAATTAACTAAGAATTTCACCTAAGACATGGAATCAGAAATATAATTATATTCCTACTTCCTGATACAAACATTCCAAAAGAACTTTCTGATCTGAACTCGAACCCAAAAACCCCAAAACACACTACAGTAGGTAGCTTGGAACAACAGCAGAGACACCGTTCCATGAAAAATAAACCAAAAACCATGGATCATAGAAATAGGTAGGTACCTACCTTACCTTAGAATTGTGGAAGTAGGAATGGGCTACTT
>JAEMON010000004.1:33799140-33810415 GCA_030264115.1 Lygus lineolaris
AAATTCGCTAAAATGGTGGGGCCGCGATTGAGGGCTTTGACGTCACTTTATCAGAGCCAGCGCTGCAGAATCCTTCTCCAAAAAGCTTCTGTATGGAAAAAACGCTGCAAATTACTAAACAACAAAATTTGAGTACATTCACTGGGGATCGGCTAGGACTAGGCCCTTGAGGGGGGGCTCAAACATTTTCATGGCGCTAGGGGGGCATGAACGAGGAAAGGTTGAGAACCACTGATATTTTTCTATAAAAGTGAGTACCTACCGTAATTATATTGCCAGGTTCACAATTTCTTGGGCACAATGAGTACCTAACTGTAATTATTATCATCCGAGAGTTTTATTATAGATCGAAATTCTCTCTTCATTCATAACGAAATTCAGTTACTAAGGAAGCTTTTCAAAGTAAACAAGAAACTTGGTTCGGGGAAAAAAAAAGTGCCATTTGATCAGCTGATCTTTGAACGGGATTTTGGTCTACTCGGTAGATTTGCTATTCACATTCGTGTCTCTGCTCTTTTTTTCCGTTTAACTCTTAACTCCTTACAGGGAGCGAACGGTTGGTCCTAAAATGCTCCTTGAGGTCTCATTCGACGCTAAAAATTGTGATCTTTTTGAAATCGATGGAAAAAATATACCTTCCTATATCGAGGTCTTCGAGCGAGGGCGTTTTGAAAATTTCATCCCCTATTTTCGACCCTTGAAGAAGACTGACGGTAACGCAACCCACGCGGCGCAACTTGACCCCAAATGGGACTGGTATACCAATTTTTTTTTTAACTCGATTTTTGGTTTCTACGTATCCTTGAAACGTAAAACATCACATTTTGAGGGGGGGAGGTCCGTGCTCGATTCGAAAAGTTCATTATTGAAATAATAAAACAACAGATAGAAATTCTTAGTTTCTTTGTTATGTTGCTATCTCCTACAGTTTATAAAGAACGCAACATGAGCTTTAATACAGTTATGAAAAGATCGGAATAAAATGAATAAATATCGCAGTATTCGGTTTAAACAATGTATCTCTTTCATTTTTGTTAAAGTTAGGTATCTACACTAAATAGTTATTGCTAGGAAGTGCCTTGCCTATCCTGCCAGCCGTCTCTCATCTTACATACTTCTCGAGTACCGACCATTACTTTGACTAAGTAATTAAGGACAATTTCATGATTTATGAACGTTTTTACCATTGTAATTAATTTAATTATTTATTTATTGTTCAAATAATAGATCCAGTTATCAATAATTTATTAGATCCAGTTGTAAGATATTCAATACAGACCCTAGTAGGTAGGTACTTGATTGTGAGCATTGTGGTTTTCAGCTGAAGACAGCTTCATTGTATCACAACAAGCTGACACCGCCTCTGTTGATCCGTGGACGAAAAAACCCATCGAACGACCTGTTCGTTCCAAGTCTTGTGCCCACGTGTACGACAAATCCAGTATTCTAACTATAACGAAAACGAAAACGTCATTCAAGTAAGTTATCAATTACTATTCGCCGGACCTTATGATTCATTTTCGGGGTACTTTCTTGTAGTATCTATCATCAATCATGTGTATCAATTCCAGTCGACTTGTAGGAGTACACACCCCAGCAACATGGATGTAGTGAAAATTAAGGTGGTGTTGAAGAAATTGGGTTTTCTGCTGATTGCAATATTTTTCTTTCACCTTCCTGGTGGGCTGAGGAAATTAAACAGTTCAGCTGCTCTGATCTTCATAGGAGACCATGTAGAGCACATCCCTCATCTCTCTCAAACCCTGAACAGCAAAATTGTTCAACACCGCATGAGTGGTATTGATGCTAAAATATTGAATATCGAACGCCAAATATCGATATCCCATCCCTAGTTTTAAGAGAGTTGCCAGCTATAGTCAGGAGCAGCTCTCCCTTCACACCAGACGTCTCATATATATTGAAATTGCGTCCTGGATTTTCGAATTCAAATTGTTAGTTGGTGTTTTGTCGGGTTTGGCGCGATCTTTATAACGAGAAAGCAATTCCCTTACCAGACAAGAAATGTTAATGTATTTATCTGTAACCCACTTCATCAACCATACGGAAACAGCACCACACCTTTTGACGGTATGATTTCAAATGTATTAATTTTTGACTTTGTTTTAGGTGTCCTTATATCGGATGTAAATTACGCATAACAGTCGACGATTTGGAGGAAGATTGAAGGTTTATTTTATTCGTTGATAAATAAGGTATCTAAGAAGCACTTGACTTAGTTTTCTACTTTTATAATGAATACCTACAATATTTCTCTGTTGAGGCTGTTTGACAATGTCCCTAAATTGAACTTATTATGCATGTACTTGTAAAAGTTGAGGATTAATATAGAGGTAGTAAAATAATTGCGATCAATAAGACCTTGAGTCCCTATGGTCCCTTAGGCTACGGATATATTGTAGTACAAAGGGGTAGGTAGGTATTTTCCGCAAACCAAAGTTCGTAGAAGAAATTGCTGAGCAATCAAGTTAGTATGTCGCAATCAGAAGGTATATTATAGGATACCTACCAAATCGCAATTTCTTGTACTCTAGAATTTTGATTTTATAGGCTTAAGGCATCATTTGAGGTAAAACAATAGCAGTTGAACAGTAATGGCGAGGAAAATAGTTGAGCAATAATTGCTTTAAAAATCGGTGGTATTTCGAAAGCTTGATTTGAGAAAACGGAGCACTAAAAGATATCCTGCCTACAGCACAACTGGGATTCATATAAAAATATATAGGTTTATTCCGTTTTATAGTGATTAATAATACATAGGTAGATACAAACAATAAGAGGCGAGATAAGAGGCATAAATACACAGTAACGTACACTAACAGGGATATTGTTAACATGATTAGAAGGGTAAATCTCACATTTTGGTGTCCGGTGTGTTGGAAAATAGCACTAAACAAACCCACAAGTGGAGACAAATCTGGAAAAGAGGTGAAGATAACAATGAAATTGAAGGTACATCCCAATACCCAATGATAATACAGTATAAATACTACAATTGTTTCCTGGGAGTCTGAAGACTTGTTTTCGTTATTACGATGGCATAGAGATGATCTGTTGTTCAAAAATAATATTTCTGTCCGCTCAAAATATATCCTTCAGACCTTTCCTTGACCCAGTTTCAGTGACTGACAGTCGAGAATGCCGCCTCGAATTTTAATTGGAGTAATGCATATTGAATATTAAGGTTAAAAAGGTAGGTACTTACACCGTAACAAAGTACGAATATCCTGGCAAGTGGATATCTCCTGAGGAACATTCCAGTTCGGATACTGACTGCGTCTAAACTCGAATATGCCCTTTTGACTTTACGCGTGACGCCAGTGTCGAACGGAGATTCCAACATGAAAGTTGGCACCTGAGCTTTGGCTGTAACAGAAATTATTGTGTATTAAAAAATGAAGAATGATGATTGGCGTATGAGGTTAAATAAGGGCTCAGATGTAGAAGTACTTCGCCTTACTATGCCTACATGAATGAACTATTACCTGTCAGTTTTGGAAGTTCTTTGAAAAGAACTTTGGAAGAACTTTGAAAAATGTATAATGATTTCTTCATTGATTGATGAAACGTACAATTTCTCAAGCTTGACTCAGGGCAATGTTAGGCTAGGCAAGTTTTTTGTTAGGTAACCTACCTACCTAAGTATTTGTTGTTAAGAAGGATTCAATCCTCTGACCATAACATACTGTTGGATCCAATTAGGCATTGCAGAGTCCAACAGTACCATCCGGAATCAAAAAAGTAAATAACTAACTACTAAATAGTTACGACGTAACTGAACACCATGGGTACAGTCTAGATGGATTACATGTAGGGTTGCCAGATAGGAAAATGAAAACAGCGGAGCAAATAAGTACCCAAAGCAGCATATATGGCAACCAGTTACGAGGCTAGGCCTGGTTCATGAGTTATAGGAATCATAGAGAGGAGCTCAGTCGGGACCAGCGGCGTTATCGGTCACAGAGCCCCTTGCTGAGTCACCCCAAGTCACTCCACTTTTTCCTTCTTGAATGGTATTCCTGTATGGCCCCTTACTGTCCTACGGCTCCACTCATTGATACTCAAAGTACCCACTTCAAGTGGTAAGGCCACTCTACGGCTGCATTGCCCCCTATGACCTTGATCATTAATGGTAGGTGACATTTAACCTTTATAACGTTCCATGGCGTCTTTAGCTCCACATTTGACTCCTTGTACCCTCATCATCCCTCTTGCACGAGGCCTTTAGCCGCACGACGGTTTTCACATTAACGCACAAACAGGATCTGGTGTGGGGGGGTTGTTCTGTAACTTAGGAGTGCCATCTTTCCATCCATTCCTACCTACTCTCTTCATGGAACTACCTACATCCGTGGACCTATCGACGTGGAGCCACCTACATCTACAACTCTGGGCAATGTTCGATTGGAGACAATCGATTATCACAACTCAATATAGACTCGACACATCTTGTTCTCAGCGCTCAGCCCACTTCTCTACGGCTCCTTGACTAGCTTATTTGTGCTCTCTTTGATTTACCTTTATATAAAATCCTCAAGGTTTGTTCAATTTAGATTCAGTCCTTGTTGTGTTCAACATTGAAGCGAAGGTATGTAGAATATATATACGTTTCTGTTAGGAATGTGGTGTTAAAGCTATGTGGTTTATTGATTAAAGCTACTGTTGGAAAGTCAAAACGACTGTTGGCGGGCAGAATGACTGCTGTGACAAGAGTTGTGAGAAATTATCGAGTTTGTACTCGATGTATCGATTGGAAACGATGTATCGATTGTAAATGTAATGGTTCAAATCACTAAAAATTACCACAACTTGATGTATATATAATTTAATACAAACGCTAAAATTATCACCAGTAAATGATTATAAGTGATCCAAGAAGACTCGATTCAGTCACCACCTAACCTCATCTTGATAAATCTCCCTCACCACCAACCGAGGTGGTCACAAGCTTGTTAACTGTGGAGACTGGAGGCCTTTTGTCAATGTCACATAACACCTCTTAGGCAAAACATGGTGGCATTTATCATCAAATTAAGAACTCAACTGTTGTTACCAACAGTTTTTTAGCTTATAAAACAACCCTCGCCTCCGCCCCCTCTCCCTCTGATTCTGATTACGACGAACTAATGCGGGACCATCCAGTACCAAACCTGAACTAACATGAACCTGTTTAGCGATTTTGAAAGCATAAATCGCCAGTGAAGTCACTGGAATGATTCTAACTGCCAAATGAGTAAGGAGTATCCCTGCCTTCGATAACGTCTGCTACAACGGCCACACTCAGTGATCGTAACACTTTTCTATTCCGAGTAATATTGATGAAATAATAATGATTCTTCATCGAAGTAGTAACTCACCATCATCAGTGTCATTGACGTTACTCCTGACATTCAGATGGTTGACATACTGTCCATAGGCATTCTGAAAACAAACAATTCTTGAAACATTCCACCTCAACGTAGTAACGAGAGTGTAAGTTCTTACACAGCTGTTATCGTTTCGTACAAATTGTGACGCGGATGGAGGTAGATACATGCATGGGCAAAAGACGTGAAAAACGTACAGCGCTGGTGAATACGTAGGCCTATCTATTAGACGAAAAGTAAAATAATCACGATTGGGCTAGAAAACAACATTTTTAACCTGCTGTCCCCAGCTTCACCGTAGCTCGATAATTTACAAAACAAAAAGTAGCTTCCCATCACTAACCTGTACTAAATGGTGTTGAGTGTCTTACCTTGAAACGTTCCATTTCCAGTCTGAGTTGGTTCCTTTCATTTGTCATTCCTTCGAGAGCAGCCTGTTTCTGAACCAAGGCTTGAGTTAGCGTAGACACCTTGGCTTCACTCAGGTTAGGTTTGCTCTCACCCCGTTGAGTTATTTGACGTCTCAGACTCAAAACTTCGTTTACTTTCTCTCTAAACCTCTCAGACATTGCAGCAAGCTGTTTTGTTAGATCATCACGGACTTTATGCAGCTCCTAAAAGTACGCAAGATAAATATGTTAAGTAATACGTGAAGCTAAGTGAAGTGCCAATAAATATTTTAGGTATTGTAATTAATGGGGAATTGTCGTGTATAAGAAAATCAAATTCTTTCAGCCTTTGTATTTTTGTTTGGAATAAAATAACACTGTTAATACAAAGAAATAAAAGTTTATCGTTCGGGTGTGGAGAAAACTTGAAATAAAATCTCAGCTGTTTGAATAACAGACGGAATTCCGAAAGCTCTTGAGAAACCCTTTCCTACGTCACACTAAAAGAACTGAACCGAAAAAGAGAGCGCTGAGGTCGCATTGAGAGCAGTGAGAATGGGAATTATTTAAATAATTAATAAAAAATAATCATTATTAATAAGGGTCTTCACGGTCGGGCCGTTGTCGACGTGTTAACGAGTTAAATCTGATAAATTTGTTATGCGTGGAGAAAATCGGTCGCAAACTGTTATGTGTTATCAACTGTGTCAAGTTAACTGAGTCCGAGGTGTGGAAAACTTCGACAACAAACATGTTATCAGGTGATATCAGGTTTCTTACGAAGAATCAAAATGGCGGCATACGCCCAGCTGTTTTTTTCAAATACGCCGAGTTTACGTTACGCTCCACCGAGTTTCACGTTTTGTCAAACGTTTTGTCCGCTTGTTGGAATTTGGAAGTGTTTAAAAGTTGTGACCCGTTGCCGAATGGAGTCGGAAGGAAAGAGGAGGAAGGTCGTCAACCCTCGTAACAATTGGTTGAGGGTAGAAACTGACTAATTCCTCCAGTTGATCGTCAAGTTGAAGGATAGATTTGAGGTAAGTAAGTAACGATAAATTCACATTTTCACCCGTAGATTCGTGATAACACGTTAACACGTTAGCAAGGGCCAGCGTAGGGTGCCTCACAATTTTTCTGAGGACGAAGTTAACAACTTAGCACTCAACCGTGAAGACCCCTAATGTTACGTAGTTTGGTTCCATTTGTCCCTGTTCCGTTGCTTGATGGACTTTGTGGCTTGGCCGTTATTTTGATGTGTTGCGAACTCTGTAAACGCTAACGGGAAATCTCCCAATAAGGTAGAGCCGAGTAGGCGGGATGTGGGTTGCTGTAGTGACCTCTTGTTGGGAAAGGCAGAGAAGGGTGGTGGCCCATTGTGGGTTTTTCCTCTTTGCCTTGCAGTGCGACCTGTGTTTTACCGTTGGCACTACATCCTGACTCGATGAGATTGATTTTGATCGGAGTAGCCGCGCTTCGGCTACATCGAAGTAATTTGAGGGTTTTGGTTCTTGGGACCCCAAAGTCCCTCTATAATAAAATTAGCGGTTGTTGGCATTTAAATGCTATTCATTGTCATCCGATTGTTCTTCTTCGCTTTGTGTTTCGGTTAATTGAAGTAGTTTATGGTTAGACGGAGGTGAGTTTTTCCAAGTAATTATCATAATTTGTTCTAAATTCCGTTGTTTTATTTTATTTTGGAAGTTGGTGTTCTGTGGGCGTTTTTGGTAACTTGACCCTGATGGTCTGTTGGCGTTATCCAATTTGTTTGGGTATTTCGGAAACAAATTTGTTTGTGAGTTGTATTCAACCAACCAATGTTCAAATTTTGGCCAAATTTGTAGGAATATGGGTGTTTTTGTGGTTGAAATTTATTTTTACCCGATCGTTCTGCCGCCTGTCTCATCCTCTGGCTTGTTTCGACTTACTTTCTTCTCCTTCTGTTTCACACAAAATTGAGCATTTGGAACTGGAACCAAAAGGTACCAAGGGAGGGGCCCATCTAGATAGCTACTAAAAGGTTAACATAATAATTAGATTTGAGTAGGACCTCAGCGTGAAGCCTGCAGTTCTCCTCAGCCGCGAGCCTTCTCTCAGCCTCCTGTCGAAATCTGGTTCTGATGGAGTTGATTTCAGACATGGACTCCTCCCGATATGCCTCCAAACGAGCAGAAGCTTCTTCAGAACGTCTTCTCTCGATCTCTACCCTCATCTCACATTTTTCCAGCTCCGACGATATGTTTTCTAATTCGTTCCTAAAAGAAATTAACTTATCAAATCAGATAAGAATACTTAGCTGATCCGCACAAATTGATAGCTACGACATCTACGTATTGATACCAAAATATTATTCATTTGAGTAAAGCATTTTGGATTAAGCAAAACGTTGTTTTTCCAATGAATTTATTTACCTTATTATATAGTTTAGTTACTAGTAGACTATGTGATCACTTCCTATGGGATCAAATCTCAATCTAATTGGTAATATTCGGAAAATATTGATCTATACCAACTTCCGTTTCTTCCAATTTAAAATGTCGATTGCATAAGAAAACTACTAGCTTGCTACACTGAATTTCCAATAATTTTCATCCTCTCAGAGAGAAGAAAAGAAAAGTTGGGTAAGAAGTTGTTTTCAGCAGAAATGAGTCTTTTGGAGGATTTGAAGTAGTTCTGTAATTATGTGTGGTGATAGGCAGGGGCTTCCAGGTACGGTAACCCTAACTATCTGGTCGCAGCCAATTAATTTACTGTGCTACATCACATCCGAATTTTTTACTTTTCTTTGAAATCCCTATGTTTAATTGTCTCTCAAAATTTAGGGTTAGCATAATATTCTCAATTCCACCCCTTTTAGCGAATTTTCGGAGAAAATGAAGGTATTGCAATGGCTTCAAAATTTTAGTAATGTAAATTTTTGAAAATTTTTCTCATGGAAATCATTTTTAGACTATTCTAAAACGATTCCTGAAATTCAACACAGGTTCGGTCAATGAAAGAACGTTTTTCCCCGACGTTTCGGTGATTTATTTCACCATATTCATGGGAGAGTTGAAGACAGGAATAGGATGCTTACAAAACAGGTAAGGTGGAGTCTCACTACACTATTATAGGCACAGGGTTGCTACGAAAACAGAATCCCAAAATTCCCTGACTTTTCCAGGATTCCCAGACCGCAAAAGTGATTTTTCCCTGACCCTTTCCTATGCGTTTCAGAAGCCCCCTCCCCCAAAAAATAGTGAGCGCAATCCCTGAAAATTCCATCAAAATCGGACCATAACTTCATTCAGTTTTCCTTGGGACAAGGAATTGACCGAAGACCGACGAGGAACCAAAATGCAGCGTGAGTTGTGCGAATTTTCAAAGAATTATTTTAAACGATTTGAAGGGTGATTCTTATAGGAAATTTCGCTCTGATTACAAATATACCTACCATTGCCTATGTTCAAGATGGTAATTTACACCAAAACCTCAAAAAACACGTTTTTTGACCCTTAATTTTCACAATTCGACCCCTTGGAGTACTCAAAAAATTCTGGCCAACAAACTCAACCTTTCTCCAGTTTATATTTTGATTTTGTATTGATAAATGCCTGAAACAGACTTGTAACTTATTCTTGCGAAATGCAAATGATCAATTCTGTAGTGTAAATAAAAAGAACGAAAAATGTTGAAACGCATTTATTAAAATTTAGAAACCTTCTATTCGAAGCATTAGTCTCACCAAGAACTAATTAATACTCGTAGCCCGTATTTTGCCTAAAATTCCAGAAGATTTTCAATTTTTCCCTGATTTTTCCAGGTTTTTCCTGATCACTTTTTTCCCCCTGACTTTTCCAGGTTTTCAAGGTTTTCCAGACCCTTAGCGACCCTGAGGCAGGCAGAGAGCACACAATAGTACTTGCTTGGTTGACATCCAAATCTCAACTCAACCAAGCTCAACATTTTGAAGCCATTGCAATAGCTGAATTTTTTTCGACAATTCGCTAAAACTAAACGCCTAAAACTTTGCTAAAACTAAACGCCGATTTTATAATTGTTCAATACCCTATCTAAGTGCCCTTTTACCTCAATTGGGTTATTTCCATAGATTCAGTCTGAGGTCCAACAGGATTCCCGGATTTTAGTTCTAGAATGAGTGCCTCCTTGTCCGCCAAGCTTTTCCTAGCTCGTGCTTTGTAGTCTTCTAATTCATTTCTCATTTCATCCAGTCTCTGTTTCGATTCGTTGATTTCTTTGAGATGGTCGGTGTTGGAGGAAGAGAGCAATTCTTCAACTTCTGTCATTCTGAAAGACAATCATGGAGAAACTAAAACAATAACGAATAACTACACATTACATTAATGTACACATAAGTACAGAGTGTGGCTGAGAAGACGAAGTGTTTTTGAAACTGATGCTTGTCTGAAGAGTACCTACGTGGACGGGGTTGGCTTGGAACAGGTTTGAGAAGTGAATATTTTGTAGTTCCTCTCATTTCAGTCGAGAACGTTTTCACAAAAAGACTAATTTTATTCCACGATTTAGGGAGCTTCCCTGCCGTCGGTTGATTTGGTCCTGCAGGTTTTTTCCGCAACCCGCAGGAAACGAGGTTGCGAAGTGGATGTGATACATACCTTCCTGGTATCCTTAATATTTATTATTGCGAATAATGTAAGCATGAATAGAGTGAGCTAGTCTCAAAGTATAGGTAAGTCGAATTTCAGTGAGATCGGACCACTAATTCTGAAAAATCGTGTGGCATTCTGTTTAAGCATGCAATTATAGATCAGCACCTAAAGTTATGAGCCCCGACAGCGCATTCTCCTGGCAAAGGCCGAACTACTTATCAGCTGAAATCTTTCCCTATTTCCCTCTTCTGAAATGGCATCCTGCTGAAAAAAATATATTCCCACTTTGGATTTGAAAAAACTGTTAAAAGCTGAAGAAAAGAGAAAAAAGAGTGAGTTTTTTGAAATTGAAAGACACAACCAGATGGTGAAAAGGCAAAAGCAGCAATATGGCGGCTGAGAAAATAGGAATGAGCAGTACTGCCAACTAAAGTAATGTAATACAAATCTAGAATAAGCATAATCCCTGCATAATCACCTCACCCTAAGCATAATACCGCACGATCCCTGAAAGTTTCATCGAAACCAGATCGAAATTTTGGCATTTCAGACATTTGGCAAGTGCATAAATGGAGGCGGTATTTCAGTATTGATGAACATACGTAATTACTAATTACTGCGAGAAAAAAACTGTGTCTGCGTCGGACCAGACGGTGGAAGTTATACTTCTTTGGTCATTCTCATACACCCATTCACGCACACATACAGACAGGATATATAAATGAAATATAAGACATTTTTCAATATTATTCAATATATTTATCTGCTGGTCATTTTCTGGTTGGTCATTAAAAATCGTATTCCAAGAAAGACACGTAGGTAACTAGTTACCTACGTGACATAATAGAAATAATAATACGAGTCTGCAACACATTGGGACATTTTATGTCAATAT
>JAEMON010000004.1:33897941-33912505 GCA_030264115.1 Lygus lineolaris
GCTATACTGCCCACCCAACTTGGCAGACGTTTTTTCCACGTCTGTGGGTACTCGGAATTGAGATGATCGTATGCCAGTCTTTACTATTTAGGTAATAATACCTAATAGTCAAGTGTGTGTCTGTAACTATGTCTATGACTCAACTCCGGTCGAACAACAATTCCGATGTTGATGAGGTTTTTTGCAAAGTGATGTAATGATGTAACCTACATCAGGTCGCACCTACAATCTCCTCCTTCCTTGTTAAATCGGTCATCCTTAGTGACGAATAAGCACGTTCGTCTGGCAATTTTACTACTTTTTACGTTGAATAAGAACGAGATGTAAACCGCTAAAAAGAACGTTTTGTGACGGATTCGACGATACCAGAACCATTTCTGTGAGTTGAGCCGTTCAAATTTCATCAATTCGGAAATATCGTTAATTTGAAGATCGTGTAATCAACATCGTAATAATTTCACTAAAAAAACATTGGTTTTTCAGTTGATTGTCAGGCACATCGGTTTTGGTTGACGATTACGATCTTGTATTCGCATTGTTGGAGTTATAATTGATAAGAAACTGTCAAGCTTGGGTTGAAACGTTCATGAAGGTGTATGCAACTAAGTATTATTCTTACCTACGAAGTTACTGTAAGTATAGGTAGTAATAATACTTAATAACAAATCGACAAATGGAATTATGTAGTAACTTTACGCACATAAATTTGAATTTCTTAAGAAATAAAACCAAGAAATTTCTCCCTTGAACCCTTGATGGAGATATGGGGAGGAAAATGAGGAAGTTATATTTCCCCAGCAACCACTGGTTGTACGTGAAAAGCATAAGAAATATATAAAACACGTTTTCGGGCTGAAAAAAAGTCACACAATTTTTTCAAAAACCCCAAGCTAAGACATTTTTACCACGTCACTATAATAATATTGGTAATATTGGTCCATTCATGTTACATTTTTCAAAACTTCGTTTTTGCTACTATTCGACTTGAAAAGACCTCATCTATCGCATCATAAATAATTGGTATATATAAGATCGGAATCTAGTTCCAGACGAAATATTTCCCTATTATAATGTCATAGAGGAGGTCTGAACGAGACGAATAATACCTACAAAAAAACGAAGTTTTGAAGAAATGTAACGTGAGGGTACCCTCGTCCTGCCCGCCCATTCAATTTATGATCAATAAATTGTGTGTCTGTTTGAGTGTGTGTATCTCCAGCTCGAATGGCAACACCGATTTTGATGAGGTTTTCGCAAAATAATGGCAAAGTTCCTGGCCAGGATTAGAAAGAAAAGGCTTTAGCAGAAAACTCTCATCTTCTCCTTTAATCTTGAATCGACGGTCATCACGACCGCTCCGTATCACCAGTGACGTTGAGAGCATGGATAAGCTTCAAAAACTATCCATCCTAGCACTGGAAAATTTTCTAGTTTGTTATCATAGGAAATATAGATAGATACCAACCAACCTGACCTGTTCATAATATGAGATTGCATTTTGCCTCGATAACATAAGGGAAAAGGGCGTAGAGTTCGGCTGAAAAGTGTTTAGCACGTTTTAAGTTTGATCATTCGAATGGACAATCAAGCAGTTCAGTAAGGAATAATTAAGGTTATAAATAATGTATTTCTAATAGCTAGGTCGTAAATTAATATTTTTTGTTTTACTGTTGGTAGGTAGGTATCAGCTGGGTGCCCTAAGCCGAAGTCTTAAGGCTGGATTGTGATTTTTAGAAAATAAAAAAGACCTTTCTTTCAGTGCGATGCATTTCGAGCAGCTTTATTTCTCCACTCTTCGTCAGGCTCGGTTACAGGTATTACACTGGGATGCCATTAGATGAAGATATTGTGGCCCAACTGCAAGGAACCATAAGAGATATATAACTCAGCTCTATATAGCTTATAGAGCTATATAGAGCTGAGTTATATATCTCTAATGGTTAATTGCAGTTGGGCCACAATATCTTCATCTACTGTCACACCTGTGTAATACCTGTAACCGAGCCTGACGGAGAGTTGAGGAATAAAGCTACTCGAAAGCATCGCACTGAAAGAAATTTTAAAGAAAGTGTTTTTTATTTTCTAAAAATTACAATCCAGCCATAAGACTTCGGCTTAGGGCACCCAGCTGATACCTACCAACAGTAAAACAAAATAATTAAGGACTAAAACAAAATAATTAAGGACTTAAACAAAAATAGTAAAGAATGACGCTTGTATAAAATATCCTTTTAATAATGCCATAAAAAATACAAAGTAAATAGTAAGGTAAAAAATGTGGTTGTTTAATCTTCAAGAATACAAATTTTAGCTTAGGGCAGTAAAATTAATTTGGGAACATTCGAAAGTGCGGGGTAATGCGAACTTAAGGTAGAGAGAATTCTTTGGCCTGAAGGGGCGAAGTTCCCATCTCACAAACACTCAACGACCACGAAGTATTGGAGAACTACATAATTATGTACTTAATACGCAATCAAATTTTACAGGTAGAAAGCACACAAAGTAATTACCACATTACTATTCTTCAATAGTATTATTTTAATCTATCTACACCACATCTCTAAGATAGCATTTTAAATTTCTCAAATCACAGCAAAGTTTACCTCTAAGCCCCGTCGTATTTCGACTAATCAAGTCCAGCAATCGATAATTTGGAATAAATCGAATGAAACGAATCCATGTAGGTAGGACATACTGTAGAAATACCCATTAGGTACCGCTACTGGATAGATTTGCATTGATATGAATAACTACATGAATTTTCGTACTGAACATTTACAAATCCAAACAGTAGGTAACAGTCCTATAGGTAAAATGTAAGTACAATCCTTATTGTTGCTATTAGAATAGTTATACCTACTAAGGAATTGAAACCGCAGCTTCTTAATAGCTTTCCACAAAAAGTGATATGGAAATACCTACCTAGAAGGGAGGTTGCCACTTTACTCCCATCACGAAATTGTTTTGACAGTTTACTCCTCTCTTAATGTTGGATAGTTTACCCCCAAAGGATAGTTGACTCCCTTAACCTTAGGACACTTAACACCTACTGTGAATAACAAAGAATCAGTGATGCATGCATAAATTATTAAAAACGTGAAACATGGATAGTAAAACATTGATATTCAGGGTGTCTGTTAAGTGGTGGATCACCCTTTCTATTTCCTTTGTTTCGAGGGGTAGACAAAAACTTCAAATGGTAACCTCCTTAATTTTTCACAAGGAATTCAACCATCACATTTTCGCGAGCCACGCGCGCGCGTAAATGCGCGTAACGCGCATTAACTTCTTTTTTTCAAATAAGAATTCCCTTTTTTATTCCTGATTTGGATTCTACGCAAAATTTCATGAAAAAATTACCCCTCACTCGAAAATTTCAGTGCGCAAAAACGTGCACAATAACGCTCTAAATGTGCCCTAAAAACAAGAAATTTAGTTTTTAGGTGTAGTCAGCTGTTACGTATGATACATGATTTGAATGTGTTTTTTCAAGCTGAATAATTGGTGATGTTGATTTTTTTACTCAAGCCTTGAAATTTCAAATTTTCATGAAAAACAAAAATACATTCTGGATTGCTCAATTTTTTTTGACAAATCAAAAAATAATATCACCACGTTTTTCAGCGTGAAAAAACAAATTAAAATCATGTTCCATACTTGATAGTTTACTACGCTCAAAAAACTCAATTTCTTGCTCTCAGGGCATATTTGGAGCGTAATCGCGCACGTTTTTCGCACTCAAATTTTCGAGTGAGGGGTGATTCCTTCATAAAATTTTGCGTAGAATCCAAATCTGGAATAAAAAAGGGGGTTCCCATTTTCAAAAACGAAGTTGATGCGCGTTGAGTTGAAAACGCGATGGTTGAATTCCTTGTGAAAAATTAAAGAGGGGGGGGGGGGGGGGGGGGTTACCATTTGAAGTTTTTTTCTACCCCTCGAAACTACGGAAACAGAAAGGGTGATCCACCAAGTAACAGACACCCTGTATATAGGTTTGCCAAGTCGAATTCATAATTGTTCATATCAATTTCAGAATTTTCCATTTCAAATTCAGAATTTTTAAAATATTCATGTTATTAGGTTTATACCAACTTTCTTACCACTGGATAAGTATGAAGCTGGGACTCGATGAAAAAAGACCACATCTCACAAATTTCATTACATAGTATGTACTAAATACTCAATATTATTACTCAAGATGAAAAAAAAAAAAATCCAAACGAAGTATTTTTTAGGATTCATTAAAACTCGACTCGTCGATGAATAACATCTTCCGATCTTCTGGTGCCCAATCGGTGAACCTCGTGGCGTAGTCCTTCCTTTTCCGAGAATTTTCAGATTATTCAGAGTCGTTGTATTAATAATTGTATTTCAATACCTTTTTGGGAGGAGCAGGCTAAGGTAAGCAAGCGGGGGATTTTTGAAAACTTAGTCAGGTAAATTCAGGTTCACTCAAGTCTGAATTTGGTTTGGAAAAATCTGAATTTGACTTGGAAAACCTATATAAAACGATAAAAATATAGATAAAAGATGGGTTAAGGTACAAGGGGACATATTTTTTGGTCACACGGCGAGGGTCAAGTGTCTTTCAGAGATTACCGCGATGGGAGTAAAATGGCAATCTCTCATTACCACTCTTAACTCGTTAGCAGAGTAAAGTGGGCAACGGGAAGGAGTAAAATGTCCATTTTTTTCTCAGACGTGAGTAAAGTGGGCATCGTCCACCTAGAATGGGGTTACCCGATTCGTACGGGGTGAGATTAGTACACAACAAGTACCTAGGTGTTTTCCGTCAGCACTAGTAAAGTCCCGTCTGAATGTTAACGTAATGCTGATCTGTACATGTTATAGTTTGAGCAAAATTTCATTTTTTTATAGAAATTTTGCACGATGAGAAATCAGAGCACGACAGAGTGAACACACTTCACACAGCCCAATAAAATGTCCTGATTTTTACGAGTATAAAACTATTTGGGCTTTATAACGTGCATTCGTTGGTATTTCATGTCACAAAATCACACAAAGATTGGTGTAGTCAAATCTACACGGTAGTCAAATACACTGAGAGATACGGTAATAAACCAACCGTACAAATGCGGTAAAACTAGGCAAGCTAACTAAAAGTACCAAAATGTGTAAAATCGATTAAGTCGCGTTACACGCTACGATAATTCGTAGCGATTTATCGTAACGATTGAATTGTTACGATTTCTCGAAGCGTGTAAACAGGAAATCGCATAGCGATGTATTGAGGTTGGTTTGTTTGGACGGTTGCTACCGGCAGCCATCAATGTCTGCGATATGTTTGAACGTGTGAACAGTTTGAACGTGTGAAACAGGCGTTTCTCGCTACGATTTCACTCAGTTTGCCATTGCATCTCGTTCGTTCGCCTTGTTCATAGTCCTTTTTCGGATGAATATTTTGTAATCATCATGAATATATTTTAATTATTCATTAAACATTATCAAACATTAGGTATTCATTAGTCATGGCAGATAATTCGGTCAAGCAAACTCTTCGAGAGTTTTTAAGTCAGTTTATCGAACTACTAGCATCGAAGTTTATTCTGACCGTAACAAAAAAGATCTGGCGTAGTTATATTGAACTTGTCAAAAAATACAGGGAGTTTGATTCGTCGGCCAACAGGTACACTGTTGTGAAAAAATTATTGCTTTGCGCACAGTACCTATGTAAAAAGGAAGTGACGAAAGTAATAGGTTTCCGTATTTATCGTTTCGATTTATTTATTACTTAAAGGCGGGTTTACACGCTACGATAAATCGTAACGATGTGGTTGCTCCAACTTATTAACCCAATAAATCGAAAGAGAGGAGGGCTGTTTACACACTACGATGAATCCCAACGATTTCTGGCGAACCCGTTCCATTTTTGCCGGAGGTGCCAACGAGAAGCTATCCAGTGCTGAACTGGGTGACATGGTAGCGATAAGTGGGAGCGACCGTTTACACGTACAAACGTATCGCTGCGATTCGCAGAAATTGATGCTGGCCAGCATCAACCACCCAACCCAACTCCAATAAATCGCTACAATGTCTCATTTACACGCGACGATAAATCGTAACGATTCAATCGTTACGATAAATCACTACAATTTATCGTAGCGTGTAAACCCGCCTTAAGCATTAGATCACCTTTCCGTGCCGAATTTATAGGTATAATATTCTACAATCATACATGTTCGAATTCTACGTCAAAAATGAGATCATCCGGAGCTTTGCGCAGATACGTATTGGTTGTATGCGAGCATCATTACAAAAATTGTCTTCACTCACAGTTTTGTGGTGAATCTTCAAGAAAATTTCTGACTGATTTCTGAAAGTAGGTATATCTAAATATAAGAAAACCTAAAAAATAAACTGTTTCGCCTAGGGAAGTTGAGGTATCACTCTCTCTTTTTTTAAATTAGGAAGGAGTCAATTTAATAATGTTATTAGGGTGGAAGAACGGTTGGGCGTATTCAACTTACCACAATGTCAGCGTCAAATTCATACATTATTACAGATAAGTAATCAATGAGTAGGTACCTATTACAAACGTACAGCTTCCACCACCTCTAAAACTTTTCTCTGGGAGAGGCAGTATCAGAGAAAACTTCAACCTGGCTGAAATGTGAGACTGGTAGATAGGTATCTACCCAAATATGCCATAACTGAAGTATTAAAATAACGCCATCTACGGTAGGAACTACGTAATAATATTATGCATTTTAGTATCACTTTGCTCCTTACTTCGGTCAGTCCTTACTTTGGTCAATTTCAGAAGACAGTAAGTAAATATAATAGTAAGTAGGTGAAACCCACAAACCCGGTGGGTGCGTACATAACCCACAAAACCCCAAAATAACCACTGCTACTTGGAACTGGGGGCAGCCCAGATCATCAGTTCCACAATCCTATCGTAAATCTTTTTTTTTTTTAGAGAAGATCAGGTAAGTGCCAACATGGCAACAACATAAGGAACAGGATCATAGGTAGTTAATTACTAAAATTTTAGTTACTAGTTGCTGCAATGTCATGTAATATTTTTTTTCGTTAGGCAGATCAACATTCCATACGCCAATAATTATTCTGGGTAGGTACTGAAAATGTAGTTATATAGTGAAGAAATATTCCATAATCATAGTCCAACTACGGTACAATGCAAAATTATGTGGATCATATTCTTATCTAAATAATAATGTTGACACAATTAAATAAAATAAATACATAATCATCCGCATTTACTACAAAGTATAAAAATTTAATAAATTTAATTAGGAAGCAATCGTAAGAAATTATAGCCCAAAATCACCCTGTTATTAGCACCTTTTTTATTAGGTATACTTACGTGACTACACGAGGTCACAACTAGAGAATAATAGTATATTTATAATAATGCAATATAATAAAATAAAATATTTGGCGGGAAAAGTAAGTTGTAGTAAGTACAATATATTCCTGGGACACGCAAAAGTTCTATTCTCATTGAGAAGATTAGATTTTAAGTAAGTACAGCATAGGTAGGTACCTCCTTGCTCGCAATTTCCAATAGAATGACGATTTAAAAAGGATTTCGATTTTGGGGATCGAATGAAACCTCCCGGACTGTGCGACCAAGGGTCGAAGAAAAAAGAGAAGAAACACGAATATCAATCGCAAATCGATTTTCAGCTACGAGAGGGGGCCAAAACCGGTCAAAAGGCATAATCTGATTTACTCTACCGTATTTTCATATTTTGGCCGTATTTTCCAGGCTTCAAAAAGGGTGGAAATGGGTTAAGGTTATGGGTTAATGGTTAAGGGGCCAAGGAACTAATGTAATTAGTTTTTCCCATTTTTCTCAGTCAGGGGAACACCCAGGATTTTCAATTGGGGGGAGCTATCCGGGGGTTTTGGGCCCTCCCCTAGGATTTTTTTTTTTTTAAATTGGGTTTTTAAAATGGCGTTTTTAGCCTATTCGGGCTCTTAAAACTGTACGTAAAACACATTATTTTAATATGGAAACATGTGAATAGGCGGATATATTATTATGTTTCGTCGAGGAGGATGGATTCATCCTTCCTATCCGCCCCCTGGGCCCTTGACTGTATGGCTTGTTAAGGTCCGAAGAGATCTCCATTGGAAAATATTTTTATGTCTACACCAATGATCAATTTGGTACGAGTTTAAAAATATATAAACAAGCGTTAGAGATTAGGGGAGGACTTATGGGTTATGGCTATGAAACTCATTTCAAACTTGCGCATGCGCAGTAGGTATTACTGATACAATCATGTCGAAATTCGAAAGCAATTGTCAGCCTTCAACTACACACCGAATTTGAGCGAAATCGGTCCATTAGGAACTGAGAAATCGTAGTTTCAGTAAATTCACGTAAATGCGCATGCGAACACGATACTATAGAAGTCCAATTGCTGTGAAATTCATAAGGGACCTTATAGAATATAATCCGCGTAATCCCTGAGAATTTCACCGAAATCAGAAGAGTAGTTCTGGAGCTACGCCTATGACTTCCAATCATGATAAAATTCATAGGATATCGTCTTGGAGTCAACCCCCAACTACCCTCCAAATTTGAGCAGAATAGGTCAATTGGGAACTAAGACAACGGGGTATCAGGAAATTCACGTTTGCGCATGCGCTCACACTACTAGTGGTCCGTCCGATGGCGATGAAATTGATATGGGACCGTCACGGGACTAACCCGCACAATCCCTGAAAATGTCATCAAATTTGGACTACATCTTCATATAGTTTTGCCTGGGACAAGGAATTGACCACAGACAGACGGACAGACAGACAGACACGGAACCAAAATTGTTCAGAAAGCTCTAAAACGTAAAAAGCAAGTGGAAATTTTGATTTTGGAGGACAAAAATGTCCTTCATTTCTTGCACGAATACATCATACTCGTAGCTTCCTACCTTCGGTAGTGAGGAAGCAAAAAGTTGCATTTGATCAGCTGATCTTTGAACGGGGGTTTGGCCTACTCCAAAACATTTGCTATTCACACTCGTGTTTCTCCTCTTTTTTTCGTTCAACCCCTAAGTCCTTACAGGGAGCGAACGGTTGGTCCTAAAAAGATCCGCAAGGTCTCACTCGCGTTCTATTCGAAATCGATGGAAAAAATTACCTTCCTGTAGAAGTTTTCGAGCTAGAGCGTTTTGACAATTTCATCCCCTACTCTCTACCCCTTAGAGAATACTGACGGTAACGCCAAGTTTCGGGGCACAACTAGACCCCAAATGGAGCCGGTATACCAAATTTCAATCATTTTTGTCATTGGTAACTAAGCAAAATGCCGCGTACGGCAGACGGACGGATTTTTTAAAAATTCGATTAGTGAATTCTACGTACCTTGAAACATAAAACATCAAATTTTGAGGAGAGTTACAATTGTTTTTCGTGCTCGATTCCTAAGGTTCATTATTGAAAATAATAAACCAAAAGGAGTCTGAACATAATGGAACCAAATTCCTACGGGCGAGTAAAGTAGTGCGAAGCCTCGCACGTATGTTTTTTTAATATCAAAATAGGATTCTCTACATAAGAACCGCCTTGACTGCCCGAAATCTCAATTTGCAACTCGAAATTTCGACTGCCTGAACAAGGATAGGTACGTATGGGAAGAGATCGTAGTGTTCTATGGGTGTGTTTCCCTCAGGGATCCCCTACGATCCAACGTACCTACTCTGAAACTAATGATTTTTTTGTTTTGGGTGTTACTTTCTGATTGAAGTACAACATTTAAGGCTCCCCTAGAATCGGGATTGTCATTTACCTATAAGTAAATCTTGTTATCAGTATTTCAAAAGAACAATAGTTAAAAAAAAAAAAGTCAATCTTATGAATGTGTATTTGATGAATGTGTATGATCTTTGGTTTTCAAATTAACAACAACACTCCTTGTAAAATTAGTGGTAAATTTCAATTGAATAACCCAATTGTAAGTATTTAAATAATAAAAAAATCGCACACCTCTACTGATCCCAGTATGGGGAAACCTCACAACTGCTAATACTTCATCATTTTTTGAAATTTGAAAAATACGTAGAGAGTGTTTAACCCTCCAACGTATGATTATACTCGATTAATTAGAAAACTGATAGAACTCTGCATTTACCTTCAACTACTATGGTTAGATGGATGACCTTGAGGTTCGGTCAATGGATAATACTTTTCACTTTTAAAGCGTTATCATTGACCGAACCTCAAAATCATCCCACCATAATAGCAGTATGCATTCCTGCGGCCGAGAAATCCGTAGTTTTACCCTTAACGGGTAAAAAAAAAAACCCACCTACGTAAAAGGATTGTAGTCTCACAACTACCGAAACAAAGATAACAAAAAACCTTGAAAATAGAGACTGAATCAGTAGATTGATGAATGTACGTAATTGTACTTGTGTAATGATGATTATAACAATGGGTAGGTAATTCAAGAGAAAGGAAGAGATGGGAGGAAGAATGTCGATAGTTTTGACTAGCTTCAGAAGTGACGTGGGCGTTAAATTCCAATCAGATCGATAAGTATCACAGGGGGAAGTGGAACATCATAGTGTTACTTGTCAGAGTTCTTCGGCACGGCTGGCGTCCGATCTCAAGAGTTCCTTGATTCTGGTGGCGCACAGAGACGAACCTTCCGCTGCCTCCTTGCTCACCTGAAAATCAAATTTCAATTTTTGCAGGTCATCTCTTATCTTAGCACACTGGTTGAGAGACAATCAAAATTATGTAACAAGAAATGATAAAACGACGTGTCGAGATAGTGCCGATTCCGGACATGTTTTCTGAGAAAAATATATTATGTTTTTATTTGTTTTAATAGAGGATAATCTTCACAAAATATCACAACCAAGCGGTTTTCTCGCCACTTTTGAATTGTTTAACCCATTTTTGGACTCCTAGGTACGGTGTCTATACGATACACGTTACTACAAGACAATATAGGGTGTCAGGTCTACACGACCGGAACTTCGCAGGGATCAATTCCACAACAAATTTGCAACAAAAAATGTCTCCTAGCAGTTTCTTTAAAGCCCCGAGTTTTTTCAATTTTAATTTTTTTTTTTTTTCATATGTTCGACCTTGTCTCACTAAAATGACCATAACTTCGATAATTTTCTACAGGACACCGTTGAAAAGAGCATTGAATTTCCCATCAGATAAGATAGATAGATTCGTAGGAGATTTTCAGTCATTTTCCGTAGAGGAAAATCAATCAGGACTTCGGATAAAACATCCTGAAACCCTTGGCTTTTCAACGGTATAATCAAATGTAAATTTACCCGTAAATTGAGGGAGAAAAATGCGTTTAAATGCGGAAAAGCGTTTTCCCGGGGAAATCGGGTATTTTAGGGTGTTTTACAGCTACTCATGGTTTGAGGTGGTAGGTATCGTTTTCCATGTTATTTTTGACGCTGAATCAACTGGTCAAACTCCCAAATAATTTTTACAATCAAAAAACTCCTTTTTTGGCAAAATAGTGCATATTTTGACCATATTTGCCAAAAAATGAGCCTTTGTTCTCCCTCAATTTACGGGTAAATTTAAATTTGATTACACCAAAATAAAAAAATTGGAAAGCCAAGGGTTTCATGATGTTTTGTCCGAAGTCCTAATCGATTTTCCTCTACGGAAAATGAGTGAAAATATCCTACGAATTTTCTCGAAAAACACTAAAAACTACCAAGTTGGAAGTTTGGACTAAAATTAAAAAAACTGATTAGTTACGAATTTAAAAAGGTATGTCGCCTATCTGATGGGAAATTTAATGCTCTTTTCAACGGTATCATCTTTTTTTTACGTTACATAGACAATTAAGGAAGTTGTGGTCATTTTATTGAGAGAAGGTCGAACACACGAAAAAAACTTAAAATTGAAAAAACTTGAAAAAAACAAGGGGCTATGAAGAAATTGCAAGGAGATAAATTAGTTTTAGAATCGATCCCTGAAGTTTCGTAGTTACTAGACCGGACACCCAGTAAGTATACAGAGTGGATAAGTGACGAAAAAAATTTTCTGTCAGTCTGCATCAGAAATGTAGTAAAATGCCGCCAACCGCATATTTTTATCTCAATCCGTACTCGAGATATGATTTTTTAAAGGATTTTTTCAGGAAAACCGAGTTTTTTCCTTTTAAACTCAAATTTCTCCGCTTTACCTCATTTAATTTTAACTTTTCACCACATTTCCGGAATCGGCGTTAAATTTTCCATAAGAATAGTGCACTTGGGTTCCTAAAAAGTACCATCCAAAGACCTTCACACCAGCTCAAACATAGACGATTTTAAAAAAACAGAATTTCTGAAAATCTTCAAAACTTGACTACTCTTCCAAAAAAAATCCTGGAAACTGACAAATCTCACAAAAACTGCTTCATCTAATACTCTTTCCAATGGTATAATCAGTTTCAATAATAGCTGTTTTCTTTGGTCTATTATTTCTGAGCTAGTGCTGAAAAACAAGGTATTAGTGAAGGAAGCGAAGGGGACTGGATGAATCGTACTCGCATGTCATAATTATTTTTTTAACAAAATCATTTCTGTGATCTGTAAAATACATAGTTACCCAGTAACTATCAATGTAGCATGTCCTCAAAATGCCGACCTCCTTCCTTCACCTTGTTTTTCAGCACTAGCTTCGAAATAGTAGACCAAAGAAAACAGCTATTATTGAAACTGATTATACTTACCATTGGAAAGAGTATTGATGAAACAGTTTTTGTGAGATTTGCCAGTTTCCAAGATTTTTTTGTGAAAAAGTAGTCAAGTTTTAAAGATTTTCAGCATTTTTTTTTCTTCAAAATCGTCTGTTTGAACTGCTGTTTAGGTCTTTGGGTGGTACAAAAAATTTTTCGTCACTTACCTCGTTCTAGTAAACAACGCTTTTTCAACTTTTCAAAGACATTCATCAATGCACATACATTTGCGTCTAAGTGTAGAGGTACCTACCAGATCAGTTCAACGATTCTTTGCCCTATTATTCTAATTAACTGGGAGTTCTTTTCCACGTTTCTGCTCTCCGAATTGACTGAAGGTGCATAGCCAAAACTATATCTTGAAATTTGAAACAAATTCAGCACTTTGCTTACGAGTGAATATTTAGTTATCGATAGCTAAATACAAACCTTGGAAATTAACGGACTGGGTACAAGCGCGAGGTTATTTGCACTGTAAAACCAGGAGGATAACCCTCCAATACCCTAAGAATTGATTTCAGAAATTTCTTATCCTCACCTGCGAGAAATTAAGAAAACCGTGAGATAATCCCATCAGAACGTCGAGTGTAGGAACATTGCCCAAGCGTTTCAACTTTTTAGCTAACTCAACGCAGTCGTCCAAGAACGGGTCGAATTCGGTAGTCTGAAACAGATAGGTAAATTAGCGTTAGCAGGTACACAGGTACCTATACCTACAATACTAGGTAAGACCTGCTTTCATAAACGAGTAAGGCAGATCAAAATACGTCTGATGAGCTCATAGCTTCCTCGAATTCAGTAACTAGAACCAAAAGTTCACGATCGCGTTGTTATTAATCTAAAATGACAAACATCAAAATTTAATGTTGATCAATAATGTTGATTTTGCTTCCGAGCTGGCAGAAAGCTTTGTTTTCACTTTCGGAATCGAAAAAATTGTTGTTCTCCAAAATTGAAATTTCCACTCGAATTTTCCGTTTTAGAACTTCCTGAACACATTTTGTTCTGAGTCTATCTTCTTGTCTGTGTGTGTGTGTGTGTGTGTTTGGGTAAGCGAATCCTTGCCACACGCATCATATCCTCCACATAGAGACTAGAATTAATAGAATTCTAGTGCTTCTTTAGAATTAGATTAGATTTCTTCTAGAATTTAGATTTTTAGAATTAGACTTCTTTAGATTCTTCTTTAGAATCTAGTTCTTCTTTAGAATTCTTTACCTCCACTGTTTTCATTCGATGTCGGTGACATTTTGAGGGGTTGTGGCCGATGTACCCCTTCGTAAATAAATTACAGACCTTTCGGATCAATAGTAACCACTGCGCCTACATTCACAATGTGATTTCCGCTAACGCCAATTTCTCACGATCCAACCGATTGGCCCGATGAATGAGTACCTGGTTGGTGGCTGGCCCCCAGATGAATACTATTTCAATCGGATCATCGGTAACCATGTAAGAAAGTGAGAAACCAGGAGCATTCCTGAATTATTACGAAATTAACTTCTTCTTCAATTCATTGCATATACGAGGAAGCTACGTGCACATACAGACCGACAGACACGGGAGCAGAAAAATTTGTTCGGGAAGGTCTAAAACTTCACCAAATACATTTTTATATCGGAGGGAAAACATTTTCCTCCGGTCATCTCCCAAAAGTACCTAATTAAAAAAACCTTTGATGGACTCGGAAGCAAAATTAAGCACCAAAAAATTAAGCAAATTAAGTACAAAATCAAGTACCTACCTAATTAAGTACAAAATTAAGTAAGTCAGTAAAGTAAATAATTGACTGATAGAATGATTAAATTAAAATGAAATAAAATTATAATTGAATTAAAATAAAATTATAATTAATTATAATTAA
>JAEMON010000004.1:33920336-33934256 GCA_030264115.1 Lygus lineolaris
TGGCGAATTTTAGAAGTTTTGATCTGTTGTCAAACTGCTTGAGAGGAGTAGGGAGGTTGGCAGGTAGTATGAACTTAAAAATTAGGGTTAAATGTTTTTAATGTCCTGGTCATCATTATTAAATGATAAAAAAACATTTAAACCTACATTTTAAGTTCATACTACCTGCCAACCTCCCTACTCCTATCAAGCAGTTTAACAACAGATCAAAACTTCTAAAATTCGCCAAAAATCGTAGGTACAATCTTAAGAACTGGCGTTGGTCTCATTCGACGCAGAATTTAATTTCCTACAACGTTTATTTCGAGGTGTTTTTCGACTTTCCAGATAATTTCCGTGTTTTTTGCCCAAAAACACTCAAAAAACGTAGAAAAAAGTGTTTTTTTCAGGAAAAAGTGGTCAGGATTTATTCAGAGACCCTTAATATAAATGGTATATTCGTGATGAGCGTTAAATTTCCTATAAGACCTCAAAGTAAGTCTGTTACGTTTGGGACCACCCTGTATATTTTTCTTGGTTCTAATTCTTTTGGCCAAGTAAATGCCTTGGTAACTATTATTTTATTTTATTTTTTTTTTTTTTTTTATTTTTTTTTTTCAATTTTCTTCTATTATTTTGTTTATTTATTTTTAACTACTATTATTTTATTTTATTTTTATTTATTTTTCTTCATTATCATTATTTTTTCTGTGACATCCCAGTGAAGGATTGTGCGACAACCAGTCTACATTGAACTTAAATACGTGGATGAAACTATACCTAATGTGGATTTGTACTGCATTATTGAAACTAGAATGTAAAATGACCGACTAGTTGAAAAGGATAACCACAAGAGAAAATACATCACCTACTCCTGCGATGTTGACTACAAGAAATAAAGAAGATTTAAAATAAACATAAAATGAAAAAAAAGGGAAATTGTACTTAGACAGTTCGACGATGGATATCATCAGACCCAGTTTTAACGAGTTGAAATTTTTTTTAAAACAAGATTAGAATTGGTTACCGAGTCTACTAAAGTTAGTGGAAGCTTTGCTATCACTTATGTTAACAGGTGGTGGATAGGAGGTGAACAATTTTCTCCTCCAAAAATCGAGATTTTCACTTGTTTTTGTTTTTTTTCTTGTTTTTGTTAGGGTTGCTTGCATAATTTCCACAATTTGCTTTGATTTTGATGACATTTTCAAGGGTTCTAGGGGTTAGTCCCGAGATGGTCCTCAATTAAGATCACAACAATCGGACCAATGGTAGTGACTACGCAAAATCAACATAATACGGGAGGGGAGTTTCGATCGTGTTGATTTCTGAGTTTGAATAATAATATCAACACCTTTTATTAAATAATTAGGGCAACACTCACCAATTTCACCGAGCAGCCAGAAACTTTTACAGAAATTGACGGATCCGTATTGCGATATGTTGACCACACGTTTGGCTCGGAGTTCAGGGTTGTACAAGTACTTTCCACCTGAAAAGTACATGTTCGGTACAAGCTCGATCAAAAAAATAATTACGATTAGAAGAAATCTGTTTCGAAAAACGTTGAATTGATACGGGTGTTAATACTATTTTTTGCTAAAGACTCACTTTTTAAAACTGGATCCAGTAATTTTCCATCAGAATAATACATTTCACTGAAAGACGCCATTAGGATCAGAAGAGTCTTGAAGATCATGGCGATCGAGTCACAAAACTGAAAAAAAAAAAAATTTAGGTACATAATATCAGCTTTTACTTCTAGAAAACTACCAATGCTGTAGATTATTAAAGTAGGCTTTACTAACTACATGGCTGTGCGTAAAATGGGTCTTAAGACCATTGAGGAAGATTTCTATGATCTCAAAAGGGTCGGATTGCTAACATGTTGAACACGTGTTCTTGGTTCTCATCTGAACATGAGAAACGAGGTTTTGCTAACGCTATTCAACCATGATACAATTGAAGGGGCAAGGGACGGAGCTTAAAATGTCCTCAAAAATTCCTAAATCTCAGCTAACGAAGGGTTTACAAGAACTCTTACTATAACATTATTACTACTTAGGACCAATAAGTTTAAAAACCGGATAACCTCCCCCCTACCCCCTCCCCTAACAATTTTAGCGTTGCACAGTTTTTATCATTTTTCTTAGCCAATTTTTAACGGATTTTGATACGGTTGGCGGTATTCTTCCTATTTTATCATTCTCCAGAGGGATGAGGTGACTTTATGCCAATATCATTTTTCTAGAGAGATGTGAACAATTCAAAATTTCGAAATTTAGAATATAAATAGCTGATCCCCCAGGAGAATCGAAAAACAAGAAGAATGACGCAATCAGAATCGATCAAAAATTGGTTGAGAAAAATGGAAAAAACTGAACTACATGGGTCCTTGGCCCCAAGAGATGACGCACAGGATTTGTTCCACGCTCAATCGCTAGGTGATGTTAAATTTTCAACAACAACAAAAAATTAAATCAAATTTTCCCTCGGCAAGAGCAAAATACAAGAGACCAGTTTTATTTATCATCATAACAATATTACAATAGCAACCAAGGGATGTGTTTTCTCAATTACATTCCTGGGGAAAGGGGAGGGGGTGAGTTTTTCCGCTTGGGTCCCCTCCAAAAAAGAATTTTTGAATTCCTGCATTTTAAATAGGGAACTACGTGGACTATTTTTATTCTCACCTGAATGCCAAGACATCGACCGTAGAAACAATACTGATTGATGGGCTTCCCCACTTGGCGCATGAGAGCGCTGACTAGATGCTCCTTCGTCGGGGACGGAATCAACTTGCCCGGCTCCGACCAGGATATGAGGTGTTTCGCGTACTCGAAGAGCGTCAGCGTTGATTGAACAGCTTGAGTGTACGCGTTGAGTTTCCTGATCCATCAAAAGAGATATGTAACGTAGGTACATTGAAATGAAGCTGTAATATAATAATGTAATAATTTAATCGCTTATTATAGATATACCCCTCAAATGGCAAATATTAGAAATTGACTTTTGCCCTCATCAAAGGTTGGATTTCATGCACAATGGAAGGGTGAGCGACCCTGTCAACTTCTTAGGTTTGGGATCGATTCTCGTTTGTCAAGGATCAAGCACGTTGAAACTCTGGTAACACAAACTGCCTTCCAGCAAGAACGCCATTCGTCGACCCTCCGGGGGGCTTTCCCATAATGTTTTGAGATCAGTATAAGTACATTGCGTTAGTCCATAGTAGACTGTCTTACTGTATTCTATTCCTGAGAGATTTATGCCATAGTATAGGTAGTCTGCAGCTCCAGAAGCAGATGTTGTGGACGGGAAATTGTTTTAAAAGTGCCATTCATGCAACATGATTTGATGAGCCAATTTTCAAGGAATAATCTTAACTATTTGGTGGGTGATTCTTATAGGAAATTTCACGCTGATTCCGAATATACCATAAATATGTTCCTAAGTTAAAGATGGTAATTTACACCATAAACCTCAAAAAACACTTCTTTTTTTTAAGCGATTTTCGACTCTAAATGTTCAAAAATGTGCATTACTAAAATTGAAGCCATTGCAATAGCTTCATTTTCTTCGAAAATTCGCTAAAATTAAGGTACTTCGAGGGGGTTCAAATCTTATTGAGGAATCTGAAGGTTTCCGCAACGTCTCACCATTTAACCACCTTGGCCATCGAAGACTGATTGTTTGTCTCTCCTTACTACTGAGGGTTCAGCTTTCGTTCACAACATTTCTGCGGGGGTAATGAACTGAGACCTCTGGACTCAAGGGAGCTGAACATCCTGACCTCACTGGGAAGTGTGACTAGCTGACGCAGCCGCGGACGCCAGATCAGTAGGCTGTTGTTTTCTGATCTTAAGTGAGAGAACCGGAGAATTTGAAGGAACCCGCATGGCAACCCCTATTAGTCAGGCGAAGACACTGCGATCTCAAGCAATGTGATCCTGAGAAGCTTTTGTGATGTACGCAGAAAGGAGAGAGAAGTGAATTATTAAATTAATTGCAGTCGTGTGCGCCTTTTTGGAGCCAGGGGATTTTTTGATTACCGTGTCCTACCGACTGCGCCACTTGTTGTGGCCGGGAAATTGTTTAATATTTAAGTACTTCAAGGGGGTTCAAACCTTATTGACACCGCTGAATCTGAAGGATTCCGCAACGTCTCCCTATTTAACCACCTCGGCCATCGAAGACTGATTGTTTGTCACACATTACCTACCAGTTCCAAAAAAACCAAAAGATCTTTGAAAGTTCTCTCATTTATTTCTAAGTACTTTTTCAAATCTGTGCTGCAAATTGTAGAGGTGGCTTGAGCTTGTTTTCATATAGGAAAATTTGAGGACACAATCGGACAACGTTAGACAATATTCTTATCGAACCAGACAGCCAACTCCCAAACAGCCTCAGTACCTACTATCTTATTAGGTATAGTTATCCGTTGGGGCTCAATGAAATAATGATTACTCGAGCGTTTGAGGGAGACGATCGGAGAATCATAGTCATTTTAATGCGCTCAGTCACATATCCGCAGAATCGGAAATCAAAATGTTCTAAACATTTTGAGGTTCACTAGTTATTTCTATAAAAAGGTATGTACCTAAGTATTTCTTTATTACTAGGCGAAGGCATTATTCATGTTTCGCGATGTTAGGCATACATAAACGTCTGCCAAGTTGGGTGGGCGGTATAGCTTCCTCACTATTGGAACATGGACGTATAGAATCAGTAAGGGAACATTTTAGCGAAATAGGTAGAATAATTCCGGAGTTATCCCTGACAAAATTTCAAGTTTGCGGATGCGTAGTAGCTATCGTTATGAAATTCATAGGTAATTGTCTTGGAGTTAGCCCCAAACTACCCTCAGAATTTGAGCGGAATCTGTAAAATTAGGAACTGAGAAACCGGAGTTTCAGGAAAATCACGTTTACACATGCGCACACGCTACTTGTGGTCCAAAGGCGATGAAATTAATAGGGGACCGTCATGGGGGTAACCCGCACAATCCCTCGAAATTTTATCAAAACCGGAAGATAACTTCATGTAGTTTTGCCTGTGACAAGGAATTGACCACAGACAGACCGACAGATAAACAGACAGACACGGAACCAAAATTGTTTAGAAAGCTCTGAAACGTAAAAAGCAAGTGGAAATTTTGATTTTGGAGGACAACAATTATTTTCTATTTTTACACGAATACATAGCTTTCAACCTTTGGTAATGACAATGAGGAAGCAAAATCGCGAGAACACACCATTCGTAGAATAATATATACTTCGTTTTTCAGACGTAATTTTCTGAGCTAAATCATATTTAGGCATGAAAAATTCCCACACAAATGTCGACGTATTATGAGATTCTATCAGTCCAATAATCCACGATTGGTATGCGAGCCAAGTTCCGAATAAGTAATGAACAATTGTTGACCGAAATTCAGTATTGTCGTCAATTACAATAAAAACGTGAATGTAATTAGTCTACCTAATTAGCGTGTCCCACCGATTGGTTAAACGCCATTCAATTATTTATTAAACCCTGCATTTCATTCGAATCTCCACATTAAATTATACGAGCAAAACGAGCGGACCACCTCATTTAAACTATTTTTCAAACAATAGAGCCAAGGTTATCAAACTAGCGGTTTCCGTTTACAGATTCCTACCTAGCTAGTCGATACCTACCTACACCAATTACCACCTACCGACCTTCACAAAATGAACGCATAATATTTATGTACCTCCTGTAGAATTCTCAAATCGAATCAACGTTTAAGAAAATCAAACTGAAGATTTATCAAATCAAATTACCGGTTTACCAAATAGAATTGACGGTTCATTAAATCAAATTAATGGATTTCATCGTCGAATTAATGTGTATAAAAAAAAGTCCCATTCATGCAGAATCATTTTAACGATTTGGTGGGTGATTCTTATAGGAAATTTCACGCTGATTCTGAATATACCATAATATTTAACCATAATATTTACACAAAAAACGCGTTTTTCTTTAGCGGTTTTTGACTCTAAATTTTCAAAATTTGAACCCTTGGAGTACTCCAAAAATTCTGGGCAACGAACTCATCCTTTCTTTTGAAACTATTGACATTTTGTTTATATATATATTTGTTTCATATAAAGTTGTTGTATATAAATTTGTTTATAATATATATACATATATAAACGTGTTAAATTTCAGGAATCGTTTTAGAATGGTCTGAAACGGATTTCCATAAAGAAAATTTGCATTATTAGAATTTTGAAGCCATTGCAATAGATTAATTTTCGTCGAAAATTCGCTAATAGGAGATGGGGAGTCCGTCAGCTCTAGGTCATTTTAATAGGTAGGTACTGTAACCATTATAAATCTCCCCTCAAAAACGGAGGTGCACGTCAACAATTAAACTGAATACCTTCAAATGCACTCATATTGGGGAGGATGATCCCGACTCCGAGCTGATTCTCATACTCGGGGGGGTTAGAGGAAATAACGGGATGTACAGGCAGGGCCTGTTGGGAAGTAGATAGACGCGGGTGGTGAATCCACGGAGCACTCCTGCTGAGATTCTCTCAAGTCACGTAACTCCGTTTCACTATGGCTTTCACCGCCACACAACGTGCCAGGACCATTGATGTGTAACTACACAGCAGTTATACGTAGGTATTGGTGGCCAGGAAACGGTCGAGGTAGCAATCTAGGTGAGATTTGACGCCAATCCACGTTGAGAAGATAAATCGAGACTAGAATGCCCAGTCCATCAAAAGAATTCTATTTGCTCCAGCAGCTCTACCAGTTTTAGGTATCCATTAAAATGGCTCAAAATATTGAAGACTAGGTACCTACTTGCCTACTCTAACCATGAAAATTTCGTATTAGAAGATATTTTTCATGTATTGAGAACTTGCTTAAACTTATACGTAGATATGCAATTTGGATCCAACCCACAATTTTTGAGATATTGAGTTTTTGGTATCGCTGGATAGGTCTGGAGAAGACGAGTGAAAACCTTCTTAAAATATTGATAACGGTCTTCCTATGTTTTTCAATAAGGTACCAAGTGGTGTGGGCCCATAGCATAGTGAATCTGGGTTGACAAGAAACGATCCAGCCAGCTTGGTCACTTACTGCAAAATCCTGCAGTGCCATGAATCTACTAAAATAACACGGTTGGTACAGTCTGTACAATTTCAGATGTATCCAAGTTGTTTGGTTCGTTTCAACGTAATAATAATATGTCCGTCTTCCCTTCCTAGTCAATATAAAAAGATTCAAGAACCCAGGATTCTTTATGGGTACTGGGCAACACACCACTGAGAGCTTTGGTGTTCCTGTTAGGCCTGTAGTCCAAGTTACATGCATTCAACATGCTCTTAAACAAAGTTACGATGCAACAAAAAATATACAATTATTCAAATATACAATTTCATCATAGACAACAATATACAAGTCTACTGAGAAAGAAGAAGTAGAAAAGAACTCTTACAACCCAAGCCTGTCAAGGCGTAAGGGCATTTAAATGAGATGTGACTGATGTATTTTAGAATTTAATATTTTACCTAACTCTTGCGATTTGCAAAAAATATTTTATGAATGCGTTTATTACTTGTTTTTTCAATAAAACCATTTAGTATTGTTGAAAATTATTTACATTTCCTCGTTTCATTGAAATTGTAAACAAGATCAAACCCACAATTTGTCAATTTTACCAAAAAGAACCACACTAAAAGTGCAAATTAAAAATATTAAGACTCATTTTTAACATTATTTTGTTACCATACTAGAAAATCATTAATGGCAGTCCTGTTTCATATACCTAACACACGTTTCCAAAATTATAGTTCATCAGCCTGTGCAGGACAGCCAAAAACAGAAAATCTAAATTTTCTCGAAATCACTTGGTTGTGGATTGGATCCAAATTGCTTATCTACGTCCTATTATAAGCGGGAAATCTGTGACTTGTGGGTGTGAGGATGTGCCAGCTCAAACGTCGAGCGCTCACTAATTAACTTCACTATTATATATTTCTTCAGGCTTCGAGGACTTTATTATTATTAATATTATTATCCCAATGTCAATATTATTTTTAGCAGAATTTAAATTTGTTTAGTTCAAAACAAAAGATATTTTTTCTCCAAAATCGATTTTGGTCTTCAGCCAATTGCAATACTTAGGACTTTCCTTTTCACCTTCCAGGTGTGCTGTCAAAAGTACCTGCCTAATAAAGTGTCAAAGGTTTTCTTTAAATAAAAAAAATCTAATAACCTTGGAAAACCTTCAAATACCATCAAAAATGTAACCATTATTTTGCAGGATAGTCAGTGCTCATTACCTGTCGCTGGTGTTCATAACTTTGCTGAAAGGGAACCAACTACTGTTTGATAGAAAATCTGCGAATGTAAGAAAACTAACTGTACATACCTACCTACCTAACATTCGTAATGTTTCCTAGTTTCCCGTGTAATGTTACATTACACGGGAAACTAGGAAAAGGGTTGTGCTTGTGGCTATGATGACGGAGAACCGACCTCGCAAGTTTATTTATCCCCCTCAGTATGTATTAGAGGTTTCTTTATATTTTAGGGTTCTTACTTGTAATAACTTTCTTTGCGGAAGAAATAAGAGTTCCTCGACTCGGCGATCTCAGCCGCGATCGTCTTGGTCCTCGCGACCACCACTTCTGCGATACGTATGAGGCTCCTCAGGCCGTTCCCCTTCACGTTCTCATAATCGTAGTCCGCTACCTTGTTCTGCACCTCGTACACCAATTCCTGGATGGTCGGGAGATTGTCTTCCAGACTTCGGAAGCTCTCGACGAACTTCTTCCCATACTCGGAGGTGTCCTTCGAGAAGAACTCGACGTTCTGGGAGCACGCCGTTAGCAGGTAATTGACGTTATCGGCAAACTCGAGTTTCTCCACCCGAGGCAAGGACTGGATGGACGTCCCAGGCTTGATATTACTCATGTTCTCAAGTATGAACCTTTGCAACTGAAGAACAAACGATGCACATAAACAACGGCTGTGTCACACGACAATCTTCTATCAAGTACCTACTTAATTTCGTTCAGTCTACAAAGTGAAAATTCTATTATTGAACTTGGGGCTTCCGTATGTTTTCCGACGTCATAGATATTTCGTCATGCGTTTACTCACCAGTATGGCTCTGTCAATCACCAGAGTAGATGCAGTTTGAGCGAGGTACATCGCGGCTGAGAACGATCCATCCAGTTCCGGCGACGCGGGACAACTGGGCGATCTGGGAATTCACGGTATCGAATTGAGCGGATTGAAATGAAACGTCGACGAAACTGAATTCAGCGATACGGGAGACTGGTTTGGTGTTTGAAGTAACAAAACAACAAAAAACCGATGCGCTCAGCTGTTTCCATTCGATAACTGATAATAGTCAGGGTGGCCAACAACCCTCGCCGAAATGTCTGTAGAATGGCAAATTTATAAGTCCGTAGTGATTTCTAATAAATTGTATTCATTTCCGATAAGAATGAGTAAAAAGGGTTGTGCGCTTCTCATTTTAAAATCCTGCATCAGCGAACACAGATATAATACTTGCCTCTCCACAGTTCTAATGAAGAAATTTTCATATTAAATTGTGTTCCTAAATTAGCTACAAACTGGAAACTAGGGATGCAAAATCGTTCGCCAACAATCTATTTTGGAAATCGTTTATCAATCAAAAGCTTGAAATCGATTGCACTAATTAATCGGGTGAAAATAATAGATTTTTCAAAAAAATAGTTTTAAGAAACTCATTCAATTTTTTGAAATTAAAAACGAAATGATGTGAATGTTGTGGTAGTTTCAAGTTCGGTATTTTAACCATCAAAATTCGGTAGGTTTTTATTTATATGAAATTCAATTGTATTTTTTTTGACAAAAATAATAGAACTTTCGATGGGTGGATGAAAAATAAAATTAACACGGTGGGGTCATTCAAGAATTTAAAAACTTGTTTGTTTCAATATTTAATTTAAAATATCAAGGCCACAGACAAAACCAAGTTGCAAAGAACGTCCTATTTTCTAAAAAAAAAAATCAAGAACAACCTACAAAAGTTTTATATAAAAATTTACATGCTCGGATTTCACTCCAAAAAAAGTTAATTACATTGTGTCAAAATTCATTTTGGTCAGCCGAATTTTCAAGGATTATTTTGAAGTGGAGACTTTTTCTTGGTGGGGCTTTAAATCGATTTTTGAAGACAAGAAAAATCGATTTCTGGCTAATAATAGTAACAATCATTGATGGCAAACAATTTTTGCATCCCTACTGGAAACTGGTCCAAGGTGATGAAGTAAACTTGGTGATATTATTATTACGTAGGTACCGTTTAAGTGTCATCTTTACCTACTCATACATTTTGGATATGAATCCAGTTCCTATCAATATTCGATGTAGTCGATGTTAGTGGATATCCAAAAATTATGGGGTCGATACCTAGGTTGATGATCAACTAATATGGAGCTGCTGTCTATCAACAATTACTTTGCATCAATATTTTTCCCGGTAGAAGCGAGTCCCCAACATGCCTCGAGGCCTCGGTGAGATCGCGTTTAAACTCTTATTTCGGCCCTCAGGATATTTTCTCCTGAAGATGAGGGGTATTGGAAGTGCTTTTTACTTAACCCTACAGAAGTATGCGGAGCAAGTTAAAAGCGTGAAAAATACTAAATATAATAGGTTTGCATAAATCAAATTATCTCATAATCCGAAGGTGGAAGCTTAAAAATCACAATGGACATCTCGTTTATTGAGGCTTTGCACAGCCACACGTCGCCTCAAAACGTACATACCTACTCGTACCTTACCAAATATATCAGATATGTACATAATTATATCATTCACTTTTCGAGCGCTGAAAAACGCAACGCCACCAGTGCCGACTATCGGGGGTTTTATAATATACCCTACGGCCTACACCCTTATATACGTTGAACATAATATAATATTATTATATTATGTTCCATACACATTGCGTACCATGCATCAGCACAGACAGTTTTTGTCCAAAACGTGAAGAAAGTTGATCAAATACCGATCAGAACCATTCCAATAAGGTTTTCCACAAATTGTATTTTCTGGTTATTGCAGTACCTAGCTATACTTTTCTTTTTTGTTGACGTAATTTTGCTTGATTATTCGATTATTTACCTACCTACTGTCCAATGAATCACAAGAGAACGGCCGAAACTATTCAATGTTCGATGATTTCAAGAGGTAGGTAGGTACCTATCTACCTTCGACTATAACGATCATTGAATATCCTATAATAACGATCTACCTTATAATAACGATCATTGAGTATCCATTTTCAGTTTTGCAGTTCATCCGTATTTCAAATTCAAATCCTGTTAGGTATCTAAATATACCGTCAAACGAGGTTCAAATAAGCACCAAAGTCATATACCTATTAGAGGTAAAATTAATACACCTAATAAATATGAAAGGGAAATAATGGACTATCCTACAAGGTTGCAAATCCGTTGTCACAATGTTTTCAGTTATACCTACTTCCTTGAGTAGGTAGGTACTATTTCAACCCCGGTAAGTACTATAACTACAGTAATTTGAGCTTATGCCTCATCTAAGGTCCCCTCGACTGAATTGGGTTCCCATGTTTATATTGGATTGGGAATACTGGGTCCTCAACACTACGTAGTTATATTATAGTTATATTTATATAGCAAGATTATGGTTGGACATTTTGTCTTCTGACAGGAAGTTTGTAGTGATTACGCAGACATCGCACGCAAAGAGGTCATTGAGAACCAATCCAGCATTTATTTTCAATTAGCCCCATTTTCTACTCTATGACAAATTCGAGCCCAATCATTTTCTCACCACCGTTCTATCATCATCATCATCATGATTGAGAGAAATAGGGGAGATCTAGATGGTGGATGTATAATAATACTTTATATATGAAGGTGGTATCTACATACCTACTTACCAGGGAAACATCAAGTGGACAGCAGATAATAGACAGGTTCCTTCTTAAAACATTACCTTTTTTAGTAGATACATACACCTACCAGCGCTAACTGAAGTTCCTGGTTGTTGGCATTCGTATCATTCATTTATGTCAGGAGGAACCCGTAGCTCATAAAATTAGTTGAAACAACAATGAAACTGTCAGCTGCCGTTATATTTTTCGTCAAGATATGTTGTTACCTGACAGGCAACAAAAGTTGGATGTTAACGAACACTCGAAAATATCGAAGTGAGTGGAGTAATAGATTTTTAATTACCTATAAATATGTAATTTGCCTAATTCCTTGATTTTTACTTAATATTGCCTCCTAATGCGGTATTTGAATTTGACTAGAGGTATTCAGTCAGGTAGGTGGTATTGTTGTTATGTGTCGTGCACTGGCATAGCTAGAAACTTTCTAGCTGAGAAAGGTATGTACCTATTCCTTTCACGTTCAATAGTTCCTTTACGACGATCTATCATGGATCCTATCAAGGATAAATTGTCTGAGGAAATGTTCTGCTAATATTCTGGGCGAGCACATATAGCTGATTCGACATTTTTTAATACCCTGTACGGTAGGTACCTAACTAATTTATTAGGGGACCCTACCTGCTGGAAAACGATTTAATTATCTCATACGTGGTAGAGTTCGTAGGCTGCATAGTTGTATTGGTTGTAGATAATCGGGATTCAGCCAAAAACAGTAGGCAAGGAATTACATAAATTCACTTTATTTCGATGTTTCGGGTCGCACCGGACCCATCTTCAGCTGCTAATTCAAGAAACATCCACTTGTTGCTTCTCTGGCTGTAATTTTTGGGTTGCATTCTTAAAATGTGCTTAATCATTCTGCTTGTACGATTGGTTGTAGAGGGGTCCTTCAATAGTTGCTTGCGTTGTTTAGGGTTTTTTTTTCTTTTTTTCTTTTTGGCAAGGTACTCCTGCTTTGGCATGTTTGCGTTTTGGTACTACTCCTGCTTACAGGTAGTCCTGAAGATGGGCCCGGTGACCCGAAACGTCGAAATAAAATGTATTTATGTCATTCCTTACCTAAGGTTTTTGGCTGAATCCTCCTAAATAAGCTTTCTGAGAGTCCGTCGGCAGGATTTAGCCAAGGAGGGGCCAAAAGGGCATTTAGAAAAAAATTCAAATCGTAACCAGCCCTTAATTTTTGCGTAGAATTCAAATATGTTATTTTTACGCATGTTCAAAACGTGCGCAATGAGCATTGTTTCTTCAAATGGGAACCCTAATTTTTTTTAATTGATGATTCAGATTCTACGTAACATAACATGGAAAATAACCCATCAGTTGAATTTTAGAGAACGTGGAATAGGAATAATTTTTAAGGTTTTTAGGTAGGTAGTGAGGTTCTTGCGATTGATGTTCTCGTAGGTACTTTTCATTACAGCCGTCGAGCGATTCTGGGAAAAACGGCTGTATGAGAAACATCTGGAATTATTGGTTCTGAAAATCTTTTGCACTATTCAACTGTCTCATGTTATTATTCAATCTTGAGAAGGATATTATGGCTCGCTATAAAATAACAAAATATTCCTAGTTCTGGCTGGTTTGGAAAGTCAGTACTGTTTTGGTGGCTTACCAGCTATACTCGTACTTCCCAGAGATGTGGGATCCACAAAAACGTCTATGAGAGAAATTCGCTTCGAAATCTTCCATTTATTTCGTGGAGGATACCGATTTCGACATCCGAACATATTGGGTGTGCACAATAATTCTTTCCCCCGTTTCTCTTTCCTTTAAACATTTTTGCACTATATTGTTTGAATTAACTGCATACCTAGAGTTTGGGAGAATACTGATAATATAAACGCTTTGTTTTGTGATAGGTACTACGTTTCCTGTATTTCCCCTGCCATAAGTTTGAGGGACACCAGGGGCAGGGTGTGAACCGCCATCAAAAATTCCCAAATCTCGGGAATTATAGAGTTCATAAT
>JAEMON010000004.1:34011074-34041134 GCA_030264115.1 Lygus lineolaris
TCTGTAGGTTAGGTGGCCTCCGTTTAATACTCAAGTACCGACTTTTTTTTTCATTGTTGTTGCCATTTAATAGGGTAACACAATAGGAATAGCTGAAAAAATAATAGTAGGCTAACAAGCCTTCCAATCTCTTTTGCTGTGAGATATATCCTTTCACTGCAAAGAGCCCTTTTAATGGCCTCTAGGCTGCCAAGGACAGACTGATGATCGCTGAATGGGCAAATGCTAGGTTGACGATAGCTCCATGAGATGTCCTTTTCACTGAGTGGCTAACCAGGAAAACTAGGACAGTGGCATTCCTTATTACCAACACATCTACACTGTCCTACCTCGTTTGGATGACAGGGCCAACCAAAAGATAGTGATGTGACGGTCAGGAGTGTGAAAAAACCTTGTATGAACTGTACGGTTGGTAAAACTGTACCTGTTCAAACGGTCATCACCAATCCTACTCCCATGTTCTTAGGGTTGTTTGTTGCTCAGTCTTGGAAGAAGGAGTCTTCTCTTCTTCCATGGCTCGGTCCTCATTGTCCATGGAAGTAGGATCGTACTACTCCCATGTCTTCGGCCTATTTCTGGAGATGCAAGTTGCAAGCAGGTGGAAAATTACCTCTACTTCTTGACATAATACAAGTACATCGTCGATAATAAGATCGAAATCTGTAGAAGGAAAAAAGAAAACCCACCAAGTGCAGCATGGCCCTGCAGCCGGCACTATAAATTTGAAATCCACCACCACCAACATCTACTTCTTGACATGTTACCCTTCTTCCTCTCACTCACTGACTCCCTCTCCATATCACCATTAGTGACGGTGACCCTCACCATTCCCGTTCAACATTCTTTCAATTAAAACGGTCACTGATACACTCTAGGAGCAGTTCACGCCATTTGGTTCAGCGAAGGAACTGTTGAGTCACTATAAAATTATATTAGTGTACCTTTGCATATTTTTTCAATTGAAATATCTAAGGACCTATCTATCCTTCCCTTTTATTAATAGTTCAACACATGAACCTATGGAGGGGTGTAGCTACCTGACAGCGATCAAATAACGGTCACTCAGACGTTCACAATTTTGGAAGTGAGTGGTGTCGACTCACATCTTCATTTCCATTGTGAACGTCTTTTGATGACTATTGTTCAGCAGCCGGCATGTAACCCCTCCCGAGAGAGCCGTCACTAAACAAGAACGTACCTAACGACCGTGTAGGTATTTAACCAAAACTCCTTGCACGAATGTGACTTGGCAGGACGAGTTCAGTCAGTAACTGAACGCAATGAACGTGTGACCTGGTTCAAAAGACCTTGTCTGTGAAAGTAGTGACTGGGATTCAAATCTGACAAGTGACCTTGTCTTACGCATCTCTACAAAAAGAAGGGCGAGTTGGTATCAGAGCCTGCCACTAACTTTTTAGAACTAGCATAACTTTTGCTTCTGGCTCCACACTCTTTCATCTCGTCGCTCCAGATAGTTTAAAATGTTTCAGCCAAAAGCAGTGGTAAAACGCTAGTGATAGTGATCCCTCAAGGGGGACGCCTTCACCTTCCATCCGAACATAGCAGGATCTCGTATGCATTTATTGTATGACTTGCACTAGACATCAATCTCAGGTTCGATAACTGGCGATTCCCCGATCTTGTCCACCTTGTTCCTGCTTTTCACTTCAATAATAATAGTACCCATAGATGTTATTCCTGGATCCACAGTGGAGTGAAAGGGCATTTTCATTGACGTAAGATACAAAGGAATCCATCACTAACTTACAACTGAACCATAATAATTATCTACAATCAAATAAGCCTTACACTATGTTGAATGTTGATTTCAAAGGAATAAAATATTGGCTTCGGAAACGAGAAGTGAGTTCAGTTTTAAACAAAGGCTAGCTTGGAACTTGATAAATTATTGTAGGTAAAATAATATTAGACAAAAAAATTAAATTATGAAATCAATAGTTGCATAGAATAACATGTTATAAGAGATGGTGGTGTCTGGGTATAATAAGTAGATAGCCAAATAACGACTGTACCATACCCAATGACGACTACGACTACCCCAACTCAACACCGTCTGTCCGTCTAGCCTACATCCGCCTAAATGGGGGCATCGACCGCATGGAAAACAGGCACATTCCGCAGTTAGGACAGAACGAGATAGGTGTTTGTGTCATCAAATACCCGATTATGTACGGGACTCTAAATGATCAATAAGTTAATGATTAGGTGATTTCTGCATGCTGGAATTAAGTAAGTATAGAGGAGCCTACGAAAATGGTGCGGATGACAAAGCAAACGGCTACTTGCCAAGTGCCGACCTACCCTACATGTATCCGCAATACAAGAACAAATATGTAGCGGTTGTGCATTAATTATTAGCTCAATATTTCATACCTATACTTGAAGGTATCAAATAATTGGATAAGATCAATGATTTTACGAAACAAGTGAAAAATTACGCCAAGCCAAAACATAACCTACGGAAGAGAAGGCGATTCTGTACAAAATTTCTAGGATGTAGCTTACGGAAATAATTGAAATTTCTGACCTGAATCATCTGAGGCGATAAAAGAGTTCCGTATATGTGACAATAAGTAATGCTTGTTGTCATATAAGGCCATAGTTCTAAATACATTGCAACACCACGCTTCAACTCAAATTCCGACCGAACAGTACCATGATGATAAATCACAGGGAGTTTCTTCCACTACATTCCGCGTTTCCCACGATCACATAGACTTTCTAGAGAATGGCACAATATAGTTTAGAACACTTTTCAGCAGTTTTAAAACGTATAAATTGACTCAAATTATCTAGGGCAGAACGGAGCTGAATAACCTGTAAAGTATATTTACCAACAAACTTGGGTAGATGAAGACAACGCCATCTAGATTAGGATACAGAACTATATAGACAACTTGATAAAAAACCTGAAGGTAGAAACGAAAGTAGGAAAATATATATATCACAGTTATAAATAAAATACTAAAACGTTGTATATATAGATGTATATAGTTGATATAATATTAATTCATTTTATATTATAGTAAAAATATAGTTTATTATATAAGGATAAATGCATTTTTGTTGATTTTGGTCCGTAACATAACATGTCAGCCAATGCGAAGAGGCATTTCTTCTCTGTGAGTTGCGGTAATCCGGTCAAGTAACTTGTCACAGAGCTCTATGCCTCTATCAAGTCTTGATTTTCGTTGATGTTAATTTTTGAAGTGATTTATCTTAATTTAATTTTGAGTTTGTGCTTTGTGAAAAAATTCCGCGAAACCTCTGATCATCTGAAAGGCGTTCTGTTAAAGGAAATAGAAGCTTTTGTGCAGGTAAGAAAGGAATTTGCGTAATACCCACACCGATCTTCTCCCGTTGTGTTGATTCGTCTTATCACTGTCACTCCCAATCCATCCCAACCCCGTTAGGTACATGACACGACAAAAAAATCACTTTTCAGTAGGTATTTCTGCATTATCATACAGTTCGTGAGTCTATTTGGATTTTTTGAAGACTAATGGGAAGCACTCATATATCTCTGTGTTCTGGAACGTTGATAATATGATCTCGCTTAATCAGAACACGGCCGATCGTGACAAATCGATTGAGCGTAGTATTGAACGCCTTGAATCAACTACCTACACCCCTCTCATACCGTTGCGGGTTGATGTCCTCAAAAATCCTCTTTCACATGTGTGTAACAATTCTCACGACTAGTGAAATTTCAAGAACATCAATCTTTTATCTACGAGAAGAGTACAACGTAGCTATTTTTTACAGCTAGCCGTTCGCCTCTGATCACCCCTATTTTGTTATGATTATCTCTTGCTGAACTGAGAGCTACAGTATTACCTACCATTACTTCCGTGTTAGTTCAAATTACCTACATCCATTTTTTTAGAAATGGGTACTGATAAGTGCTCTCATACTTCTGCACTTTATGTTCCAGATTCAAAGGAGATGGTGAATGGCTTGGAAAAACTTTAATTTCGTAAGAGGGATATCTTCGTCATTTACCTAGGTATTTTACGATTTTCTCATCTCCCATCACATTACCTACGATTAAAAATGTTTTCGAAACTACGTGGTTTCATCTCCAGACACAGGAGGAAATTCATCGTGGGGGGCATCGTTGTTGGGGGTGCCGTTCTTGCGACGACTTACGCTCAGCGAAAGCTTCTGGAGTGGCAGGAGAAGGAAGCGCAAGAATTCTTCGAGAGGATTCAAAGGGAGTCTCACTTCAAAAGCACTGAACGCAACTGCAACCAAACGATCTGCTCACTCTCGGAAACTCTCAAAGATACCATCCTCAAGTTGATCGACACCGAAGAAGTGCTCAGGAAAATCAGAGCCGGTGAGGGCAACAAGATAGAACTGTGGGATGATCTGAAGGTTCTTGTTTTTACACAGATCTCTACTTTGCTTTATGCAGGTTTGATGCTTGTTATTGTTTTGCGCGTCCAGCTCAACGTTATGGGTGGGTATCTGTTCAGATTCAAAATGGATTCTAAGGACTCTGATGCAGCTCCAAGTCAGGAATGCCAAGAAAGCTATTTGTCTCTCTGCAACTACTTCATCAACCAAGGGGTGAAAGATCTTTGCTCAATAATTGACAAACATGTGCATTTAGTTCTGAAAGACGTGTCTCTCAAGGAAAAAATGTCTCTTCAGGATATTGAACAGGTGTTCTGGAGGATACAGTCTAGTCTCAGTCAAGATCCCCTCGACCCGCTGAAGCATATGTCCAAGTATTTGCTCCAGCCTTTCCCACCTCAGAATTTCGAAAACAAAGAAGGCGATTTCATGAAGAAGATATTCTACGAAACCACGGAAATCCTCGACAGCCCCGAAGTAGTAGCTGTGGCCGAGTCGACCATCAAACGCTGCTACTCCAATACTGTCGATAGGATCACAACTTACTATTTGCCCAACAACGGCACAGTCTGCCCCTTGGAGAACGGTGTCAAAAAGCCTGATCACGAAGAAGTGTTTAAAAACGTCACTGAAATCACTGTACCGCTTGCCAAAGTGGTACCCATCATCCACGGATTGGCCAAGAGCCCGAGCAAGAACAAGCAAGTTGACCCTTGGATCGAGCAGTACATCATCATGGAGAAAATCAACTCAATGGGTGCCAACCTCTACGAAGCGTTCTCTTTTCCGCAAGTATGTAAATGAAATGAACCCCGTGAACGATATGCGATTTCTTCATTTATATAATACCACTTGCCTTAGGAGTTGTTGATATTCAGTTTTAAAGAGAAAAACCTTGTTTGTTGAAAATCAATTTTCTTAAACGGCCTTTGAGCTCTTCGACCGTGTTGTTCATAAAGAGACACAACCATCGTAACTGTAATAATGCTCATCGGTTGTATTGTTGGACATGATTTGTATATACGTACCTATACAATATGTTGCTTTATATTTTCAACAATTATTACATTCTTATTACTTGTAATATTCTAGTCCTCAAATGACAAAATTTTACTTTTATTAGAGGAGTGTAGTGCGCTGTCATTGGAGAGCCAAGAACACTATTGTATGGATCCCCTTAGCCTGTTCCAGCGCTTTCTTCTCCTTTTTGAGGATACTCTTGTTCAAAATATCGAATTGTAAGAGTAGTTCGTAGATGGGTGTATTTAAATAAATTGTGAGCCTTGGGTATTTCTTGGGCATTTTAACTTTCGTATTTTCACTTCGAAAACTTTCTTTAGTTGGGCATCCGGTATATATTTTAAATTCGTAGAAAACTTCAACTTCTGTTGGAAGTGTTGAGTGAAATTATGAATGTGGTGTTTGTTTTGATTAGTGCGTTAGATTCAAGGTGCGCAGATGTGATGCATACATGTTGAGGTATTTGGTATTCTTTGTTAATGTTGAGGTTCGTGAAAGAAATCCACGTCTTTTAGTTATCCACGTTCTGAGGTAAAATGTTACGCGTATATTGGAGGTTGTAATTGAGGGTGAGAGCGTACTTTTATGTATTATGGTACGGTGTCTAGGTAGATTTAGTGATTATGCTTGCAGTCAAACTCATGGTCTGTCATGATTCATAAGTAGGTGTCGTAATCCCAATGGTACCAATTATCTCGGGGGCCTCGTTTGCTAGGTTCACATATTAGTATTTGTTTGGAAGAAGTGTGGGTAAAGTAGGTACTGCTTCTATTTAGATTCTGTCTGGTATCATGAGGATTTGAATTATGTATTCCTGTAGTCCATTGGTTTTGGACTTGGAAAAACGAATAGGTAGGTACAAGAGTTCATTTACACACCTTTTTTGGCCCTTACGTAATAACATAATTAATCTTATTATTTTGCATGGTACTCGGGTAGGAACATACTGTCTGTGGTCAAAAGAGTGAGTTACAATGGGGCGAGTGCTCTGAAGATTGCCTTCTCCTCACCAGTGTTCTCCTACCAATTATAAAACAAAAACGTCTGCCAAGTTGGATGGGCAATATAGCTCTCCACACATGGACGGGAATATTCACAGTGGCTCCCATCGGTATTAGAAATTAAATTCATAGAGAACCGTGTAGGGTATAACTACCCACCCACTCAATCCATGACAATTTCATCAAAATCGGTCGAATAGTGCTGGAATTTTGCCTGTGACAACAAGTTTCAAGTGACTTTCTAATGGGTCTCATCCAAACGCGGAGAATTTCATAGGCAATCTTGGGAGGGGGCTTCCTAACCTCAAAATTTTGAGCGAATTCGGGTCATAGCCTTGAGAAATCGATGTTTTGGCTCAAACCAGGCCTGACGGCAATGAAAACTATAGGGAACCGTCTTGGGGCTAACCTGAACAATCCCTGAAAATCTCATTAAACAGGATCTGTATTAAAATCGCAATTCTGTCTGTAAGTAAACAATTTATTCGAATCATTAAATTTTGCATTTCTTTCACATTTTATGCTATATGAAGGTGGTTAGCACTACCATCTCACTTCTCTTTGGCTAACTGACTGTTTCGTTTTCACGGGCTCAGAGGCTTGATTTATCACAACTCGTAAATTATCACACCCAGTTCTTCAAAAAAATATCACAAGAAGGTTCTTCGTTCTTCCGTGGTTTCACGTTCCCAATCCTCAAAACATTCTCGATCCTTCGGGGGAAGAAGGTTTCATGTTGTTCGCTCTTACGGGGTTCTACCTTTTCAATCTGGGGAATCGTGAATGTCGGGGAACTAGAAACGGGTGAAACCATGGCAGTTGACAAGTGTTGTTGTACATAGGTAGTTGTTTCTTTCAGATTTGGCCTTGGGATTAAATTGGAAATTTCTGTGGTAGGCGAAGGTGTGGAATACAATTTATCTACATTATCATGGATTCTATACTTACGCACCTTTTGGTATGCATTGAGGTAGGAAGTAGGTAGTACATTATCCATAGTAAAATCTCTCCCCCCTGTAGCTACAGCCCACCAGACTGCATCAGGAAGTTGAGTGACCTGGAACGGTTCCCCAGTGCACGATTTAACCAGCTTTTGGACCTTAATTCCCTATAGTTTTGCTAGGAGCAAAAAGATAGACATAGAACCTCAGAGAGTCTGAAACGCATTTTGATTTGGGAGGATAAATTTCTTTTGACTTCTTGCACTCCCTCTGAGTCCCTCCTCTGACTCGTCACATTCCCCGGGGCATTAGTTATCTATACTACTTCAGTACCTAACTGACTTTCTTTACATGACCCTGAATGATGGTTATCTCAGTGGGAGTGTCAAATCACACCTCCAAAAAAACCTTTGAGTAGGTTTATACCTGGTATAAACTCGAAACACTCACTCTCGAAACTTAAACTCGAAAAACCTCACAATACCATAATTTCATTTACTTGGCGTGAAAGCAATAGTTAGAAAGCAGGACCTACCTACAGGCAAAGGATGGAAGGCCACAGAAGCGGTTTGGATGAATAGACCGAGTTTTAGTGGGACCTATCGTCTGGAGGGGTGGGTTGGTGCCAAATTCACGTTGGTAGCTTTTGAAAATACGCCGCCTATAATTTTGGCAGGAGGAAACTTCCAATACTGTTATAAAACTCATTTCAAATCTGACCTCCTTCAATGCTAACGGGGTTAGCTAAGTGCATTTAGTTTTTTAAATACCTATGCGAATTGGGGTGAAATTATAATATTGTCCGATTACCTTATATAATATCAAGTCAGCTATTCAGAACTAATCAATTTCAAGTTTTTTGGAAATTATTCAAATTCAAGTTTCGATAGTCTATCGATGCTCAAATATTCGTACTGGTAGAAATCGCGATCCCATTGGCTACCTATCCGGATCCGTGGCCCCAAGCGGTGGAGTCTTTAAACATCCCTCTTCTAAACTTTTTGGAGTCATCCTCCGATTCTCGCTGTTCCTCTTTTTCTTTAAAAAGTCCAGAAATTTGGTTTGCTTGTACATCGAAAGCAGACGGACTTATGACCTGAATATTTGTATCTAGGGGTTTCGAAGTGTGCTGAATCTGAAGTTAATGAAAAACTCCGACCCCTGCTAATAGCAACTTGTCGTTAACGATGTAGATAAGTATTAATTTGGAGTGAGAGGGAACCAAGGCATTCCCATCCTGTTTAGGTCAGCGAACTCTGGGCCAAATTCTTGTACTCGTGACGTCGTGACCAAATTTAATGCAGATTGCAGGAACCAATGTCATTTAGCTGGGAATCTCGTCATTAGTTTTGATTCGGAAAAAAGTTGAATAAAAGAGCCTAGTTGTTTCGATGATGCCAAAATAAAAATTGTTATAATTATTATTAGGTATTGTAGAGTTGTTAATTAAAAATATTCCGATTTTATAACACCAATTTTACTTAATATTTAGTAAAAATTGTTTTGACATGACGTTCTATGTGTATTTACGATGTTACCCAACATGCACTTCCTCAGTATTTCCTGGTTTGGAGCCGCACGCTTCCTTTTGGTTTCTGATACTAAGGTCAGGTACCTGACAGTTTGTGATATTTTTGCTTTTAAACAATAATCATTGATATGGTTACCTAATATCCACCGTTATTAGCAAACCTACTATGAATGTGGACGGCTAGGCACACAATTTCTTTTAAAAATTTATCAGTTCAACAATCATCAACGAAAAGGTTGGAGAAGTAGCTCTTTTGTCTCAATAGTTTTTATGCTCAGAATTACCTAAAGGAAATGCATAGCTGATTTTGATTGTAATAAACTAGTTTTCAACTTGGAACGATAGTTTTTAGTGCGTTACTTTTCCAAAGTATTGATTAGGGATGTTTTCCTAAAATATATTTTGGATATCTAATGCAATCATAGAGGTACATCAGGTCCTCATCAAGGTACATTGCTAGGTACCTACTTCATTCTCTAAATTGAATGTTTGCCAACCATTATTGATCATCATGGAAGCGTTAACAGGCAAAGACCTGGATGCTCACATCTTCTATAAGGAATAACGTACCCTATCAAGCCATTAGTAAAAGTATCAGAAAGTGGGGAGAAACAGAGAAGTCAGGGCCTAAAGTAAAGGCCATATCGTCGCTTAAGAAGCAACACGCCCTATGAACCAAATCCCAATTTTTCAGGAGGAAAATACTGAATCCAGTTTTTGATCACATGTCCCTTTGTTTCCTGTTATTCAGTCACATCTTGCCTTCCGGTAGTCGCCAATACTGAAAAAAGTATATACTGAAGAAATTTTGAAATTTAGGTTGGTGTTGCCCTAAACGGATAATTTAGGTATTGAGGTCGATGGGGATGTTATGTTTTTCGAGTATTTCTCGAATTTGTAGTCTAGTTGAAGCAATTTTGAACTAACCGATGCAGCGTGAGAAATCGAATAAGAATCAGTCAAAACCTCATTTTTGTGAAAATGGTCGATAGGGCGTGTTGCTTCTTAAGCGACGGTATCATACCTTGAACTTTTTCTCCGTTTTAGGCTAGGCACCGAATAAAAAAGTTCCATTCATGCAGCATGAGTTGGTGAGTGAATTTTCAAAGAATAATTTTAACCGATTTTGTGGGTGATTCTTATAGGAAATGTCACGCTGATTCCGAATATACCATAATATGTTCCTATGTTTAGGATGGTATTTCACACCAAAAACCTCAAAAAACACGTTTTTTAGCGATTTTTGAAACTAAATTTTCAAAATTTGACCCCTGGGAGTACTCCAAAAATTCTGGCCAACGAACTTGACCTTACTTTTGATATTATTGACATTTTAAATTTTGTTTGGATTTTTTATCTCGATCCCTCGGGCAGATTTCGTCTGGAATGACACATTATATAAAAGTGTTAATGTTCAGGAATCGTTTTATTTTCAGGAATCGTTTTATTTTCAGGAATCGTTAATTTTCAGGAATGGTCTGAAACGGGTTTCCATGAAGAAAATATTCAAAAATTTGCATTACAAAAATTTTGAAGCCATTGCAATAGCTTCATTTTCGTCGAAAATTCGCTAACAGAAGAGAAGAGAATTAAAATCTGAAGTCTTCAAAACGTCACTTCAAGTTTGAGTGTCCAATAGAGGTGGGTAGTTCCAGACTGAACTACTCTCGAAGAACTAACTCTTCCAAAAGAACTACGCCTCGACTTAGTTCACTTCAATGAACGATAGCTCCTTTCACTAGGACCACAGAGCACGTGATACTATAAACTCTTCATGTAGTATCCACTGTCTAGTTCTTCATTCAAAGAACTAAAAGTAAGAAAAGAACTACTTAGTCCCCCTAGTCACTTTCTGGTAGGGGGGCTCGTTAGTTCTTTTTCTAGTTCTCTAGTCACATAGAGTACGATTGGTGATGCTATGAACTCCTTATTGTAGTATCCATCGCTCAAAGAAAAGAACTACTCAGTCCTCCACTAACCAGGGAGGATGGATGGACTGGACAGTTCTTTTCCAACTCCTAGTTCACTTGGTGGGGAGTTGGGAGGTCCAAGGTTTCTTACACAAAAGGGCGTTTGAAAAACATTAGAAGGAGTTCTAAATCTGCTCGTTAACTTAAAAATGCGCAGGATGCGCACCGAGCAGTGGGTGATGGAGGCATTGGGGAAAAGTTCTCTTCTTCCACTTCATGTTCGGGAATAAGAAAAAGCAGAGGTTGAACTCCTCCCCTCCCATGCCAGGGTTCTGGGAGTAGGTAACCAAGGAAGCAGACTTCTTCCATGGCCTATTGATTACGACTGGGCGAGCTGACGAATTGATTAAACTTACGCTGAATTCACCCAGAAATTATCAGAAGTATGTAGTTGAGTTAATGAGCGGATTTTCAAATACAATATGACTGATTTTTGAACTAAGGAAATATTATTCAAGATATTTTGGGCTGATTCGTGATGTACTTACCATTATTTATTGGTTGTTCCTAGTTGCCAATAAAAGATGAGAATTTCCAGAAAACGTGGTTTTTAGAGCCGAATGATGTTTATATCTTGGTTTACACTATCATGAACCTTTTTTTACACTATTGGGAATGGTATCATTCTGTAGGTGAAATTGACAAACGTTAGGACGCCCTGAATACTTGTAAGTACTATAAAGGCAGAGGGAATGTAAAAGGAAAAACAAAAACGAGAATACGCATATTATAATAGTATAATATTAACTGCAAACCCTATAAGTAAACAATCATTTCATTGATATTTGTAACTTTACACCATTTTTTTGCTTTGAATACAAGCCATAATGGTGATGAATAAATTAGAGAATCCCATCGTTACTTAAAAGTTAATCATTCATTTTTGTCTTGCACGATCCAAAATCAACTAAAAATATAAAATTGCGGGAGAAACCGGTTGCACTTAAGTTATACAAATCGAACCTATGTCGTTTGAATCCATTCGCAGAAATCGGAGTTAGCAGGATTTTTACCTTAAAAGATAGATTATCGAGAACAGAGATTTCACAGAGTTTCAGGGCACCACATCAGTACACGAGGTAGGTATTTTGAGAGAAGCGTTTGGAACGCGAGTGAGAACTTTGTGAGATACACATACAAGAAACGACGCTTTCAAAACAAAGGTATTCGAGATTAGTGGCGTAGAAAACAATCTAGAGGAGACTATGAAACTAATGAATAGAAACTAAATTTCGACGCTACGATTAATGAGGACAAGTGGAAGAAGAGGAACGGACTCGTACAACGATTTCTCATTCAAATCACAGAACAGTATTCAAGTGAGACGCTTCCTGTAACCGCTACATCGTGATCGCCAGAACTTCTGTATGAACCCTCAACTCGGAAAAGTTAAAATTAATCCACACTTAAACGACATCAACTAAATAGTGTAATTGAATCATTTACATTTTTTGTTTCTTTTTCCTTCAACGACGTGAAAATGAGAAGGTAGGTAGAAGTTTAGGGGAGAGACAAATCGATGAAGTGACGGCGGAGTCACCAAATCATGTCTCAGCTTCGGTAGTGGTCGTTGCCTTTGTTGATTTTGAGCCACTCGACGAACTCGTCCAGCATCACAGGCCCTGAAAAATAGGATGGGTTGATAACAAGTACAGTAAAGCTGGGTTCACATTAAGCCGCAACACCGTACTGAAGTCTGCAAAACCGTAATTGAATCTAATTGGCTGTTCCCCATCTGTACAGTCTTACGGCTGAACGAGTTTTGAACCAGACTATCCTCAATTCAAAAATCTAGATATTTTGCGGCTTTACAGCGTTGCGTATCTGCGTATTGGGTTCTGCGCAGCAAAGCAGAGCCGGTCCTTATCTATTTCGTTATCTTGCTTTCGTTATTCGGTGTTGCGTCATTGCGGTTTTGTGGACGTGACTGCGGAGTTGTGCCTCATTGTGAACCCAGCTTAACACCTAGTACCTAAATCAAGGAAACGAGCCATCAAACTAACCAACGATGGCCCACATATTATAACAAACCAAGAGAAGAACAAGGTAAATGACAGTAGGAGAGGCTGTTGATATCCAGCTTGACGATAGTTTTTTAATCTCCGAGGACAAATAAGCAAGAGTAAGATTTCCCTTGATTTCAACGATATTCAACAGTACGAGCCTGATCTTTATTGCTCTCTTCCCCCGTTTTGTTTCGACTATTATATTTATACCTACTTCCTCCACTGTCTTCATAAGTTATTGTTAAAATTGTTGTCATAGTTATTGTTAAAATTGTTACAGTTTAAGCTGTATTATTGGCTTGTTTCTGGTGAACTTGTTCTTGTTCCTACTGTCTTTATTTAATATGTAAATTCAATGATGTGTACATCGAAATTTTCATAAAGTAAGCTGTTTGTAAATTGGGCTTGCCCGTGAATAAATAAATGCCACCGCTGCCACGGTCCTACGAAAGGGACATAGGTAAATAAAACGGTTAGCTACCCATCAGATATCACTAGAAAAGCGAACAAAAAACAGCAACACACTCTCAGAGTAAACACGTTATTCCATGGATGAAGTAGGGGATAACATCTGGGAGTAACCCCAGGGTGGTGAAACTACGGACAAATAGTAGCGTGTGCACAAGCGCAAACGTGAATTTCCTTCAACAACTGATTCCGTTCCTAATGGACTGATTGCACTCAAATTCGGACGGTAGTTGGGGGCTGACTCCAATAAAATCTCCTATGATTTTCGTCGCGACTGGATGAGTAGTAGCTAATGCGAATACGCTAACTTGAAATGTGTTTTCATCGCCATAACTCTGGAACTGCTTGACCAATTTGGGTGGAATTTTCACTAAGTGATTCTGTACGTCCGTGTTACAAAAGTGAGAAACTATACTGCCCATCCAACTTGCCACACTTTTTTTATTAATTTGTTTTTACAATTTGAGGGGTCCACGGCCCTTCCCTCCTTCTGAACTGAGTTTGAATACGCGATAAATATTGCCCATTGGCATTTTCTAGTGTAGAGTGATTGTTATACACGAAAAACGCTACTGGCATGGATACTAGACAATGTATCTTAAGACTATGGATATGTCAGTAAAAATCCATTCTACTACTGAGAAGTTAGTTTAGAAATTCTTCACAGTATAGGCCGTGAGGCGAGTGAAAAAACTCTGGATGCGCGAAGGAGGGGATGTAGCAAGTTGGGGAGAAACCTCCCCCTCTCAGAGTCGGTGGCTACTGTTGTACTAGCCAACTATTACTACTTGTACTAGTAACAGTTGTTCGGCGCATGCGCAAACTTTCTCTTTGTCACTGCGCATCCCCAGGACAGTTTCTTTACTCGCCTCACGGCCTGTATGTCAACATTAAATTTTTAGAAAACTAGAAATGACCGGTTCGCCATGCCTCATGACGATAGAATGAAATCGTTCCATTACGAACTGAGATATCGTAGTCTCAGGACATTTACGTTTACGCATGCGCACACCCTACTAATGGTCCGATGGCTATTAAATTAATAGGGAACTGAGTAGGGGCTACGCCGTACAATCTCTGAAAAGTTCAATAGAATTGGTCGAGTAGTTCCGGAGTTATGGCTTTGAAATTCATCTCAAAATAGCGCATGCGCAGTAGGTATTACTAATAGAATCGAATTGAAATTCGAAGGTAACGGTCAACATCCAACTACCCTCCGAATTTGAGCGAAATCGGTCCCTTACGAACTGGGAAATCGTAGTTTCGGGAAATTCACGTTTGTGCATGCGCAAACACTATTAGCGGTTTGATGGCGATGAAATCCATATGGAGCTCCCTAGGATCTAACTCGATTAATCTCTGAAAATTTCACTGAAATTGGTCTAGTTGTTCCGTAGCTACGTCTATAACAACAAATTTCAAGTTTGCGCTTGCGCAGTAGATATTAATAATCCAATCGTTACGAAATTAATAGATGATTGTCTTGGAGTCAGCCATCAACTAATTTAAGCGAAATAGGTCAATTAGGAACTGAGATATCGGGGTCTCAGGAAATTCACGTCTGCGCATGCGCTCACGCTACCCGTAGTCCGATGGCGATAAAATTCATAGGGGACCATCACGGGGCTAAACCGCACAATCCCTGAAAATTTGATTGAAATCGGATCAAAATTGTGGAAGTTATGGCTATGGCAAGGAAATGTGGACAGACAGACACGAAACCAAATTTGTTCAGGAGGCTCTGAAACGCAAAATGCGAGTGGAAATTTTGATTTTGGAGCACACACATTTTTTTCATTTTGAAAGTGAAAACAAAGCTTCTGCTGCCTTGACTTGGAAGCAAAATTTGTAGTTTACCCATTGGTGTGGCAAACAGCTGGACTTAGAGACAATCATATTACAATATTAGGCTACACATACATGCCCCATCGACATCGTAGTTTGTGAGGTCTGTACAGATAGTGCGGGAGAATTCCAGTATGTTGCACCACTGGTCTTTGTTGATGACTTTGTACTTCGAGTGGTCGAGGAAGGATCCGAACTGGCTGAACAAGCTCCAGTGTTTGCCTAAGAGGAGTTGAAGCATCGCTTTGGCTGTTTCCATATCCATGCTCCTCTGGTCTTTATCCTGTAATACGAAATGGGAGAAAATTGAATTAAAATATGTATACAGAAGCTAATGATTCGAATTACGAAGAAGATACACTAACAGGGTCAGGGAATGATTTTCGCTAACTAGATTAATGGATCATTCCCTATATCTACGGTTTTCGATTCAGCAGAAGCACTAACCTAAGCAGAGGATATCAAACAACCATAAGACTGTGAACAAGGGCTATATCATTATATATGTGCAATAACTCTCGTGTGTGCTATGACGTTGACTCGAACCCGCGATCTCTGAAGTCCAATCGGCCAAGTCAGAGCCCTGAGATCTATCAGGAAGTGTTTGATTGAAGCTGAACTGCATTCCATCTCTGATTTGCTTTCTGTAAAATTCTAACTATTTCTATGTCTGTGATATGCTATTTTCAATATGTCTTAGGGTCATATCACACAAGCGTTTTTCCAGCTTTTTTTGAGCTTTTTTTCGGCTGGAAGTTGAAGAGGCAGAATCAGCTTTTTCCCAACGTCAACCCCTCCCATAGCACAGTGAGCAGAGCATTTTTTCCCACACAAAATAGCCTTCAAGAAAATTAGAACATGTTCTAAATCTTCCCAAGGCCTGAAAAAATCTCCGCCAGAATGCGCACTGAGCTATTGTGGGGTGGGGTGGGGGGAGGGGAGAAGGAGTTGACATTGGGAAAAAGCTGGTTCTTCCTCTCCAACTTCCATCTAAAAAAAAAAGCTGGAAAAACGCTCGTGTGACATGGCTTTTATGTCTCATTTATGACTTGTTATGCTACGTTCAGGTTTTATCCGACTATTGTAATGCTAATTAATTAATTATTGGAGAAGTCCACCTGAGCTACCCTAGAGCCCCACCTAGTATCTATGACTGAGCACAAACTTAAATAAAAGACAAAGGTAGAAAGCAATACTTACTCTGGCGAAGTCGTAAGCATATCTGTATATGCTTTTGAAAGATGTTTGATCATTCATCAGCGACCTAAGGTATTCGAGCTTATTTTGAATTTTCGTGATTGTGTCACATCTGAAACGAAAAATAGGAGCATGAGTCGGGTACATATAAGAATGTCAAGTAATTCCATGTTGCAAATAAGAACATCACGACCTGAGGCGCCATTTTAGCCCAAATCATTGTCTAAGGGTTCACTTAGGGCCGTTTTGACACTCAGTGGCTGGGAAGGAGTGCCTCGAGTTTGGCACTTCCAGAGGTCACAAAACGTATCGTGATAAAATGCCGTTTTCCTTCCCTCGCCTCATGACTGGTAGGTGTGCCACGCGAGCAGTGGGTATCTACTCGATACAAGCTCCATGGAGGTTTCATAATGTGATCAGACCTTGGAGGTAGGTAGGTACCTACTTGACGAAAAGTACGTCCAATTCCCACAAACTAATTCAATTTTTTCTTAAATTGAAAAAATAATCATTGCAAAAAGATAATTCGAGAGAAAAACGGACAACTACAGACCCATTAGTGTAGTTCATTTCAGACCTTAAGGGTTTAATTATGTACACCTATCAACACTGTTTCCACATGTTCTTTGAGAAAATCAATTATTCTAACTAAGATTATTGAATATATTATACAGTGGGGTGTGTTTTTCAATTTCCAAATGATAGATCTTAGCGAGGGCTTTCCGAAATGGTGCAACATGAAGGGTATCCCATTAGCACACAAGGGTCTTGAAGTTAATAATGATGACGTCACGCGCCTCCCGCCTGGGAGGACCCTCAGTGCCCAAATAATTCTGACGTCACGCGCCTCTTTTCAGCTCTTTTCTGCTTCAACCAGACGGACTTTTCAGTTAAAAAGTGGACGTCATTGTACTCACTGTATATCCGTTAGTCCTTTCAGCCATTCCTGCATCGTGAAGAAGCCCATTTGCCGAGCGTTCATTTTCCATGCGAGGACCAACATGACGACGTTTTCTGGCTCCACGCCTATGTCTTCACAGAACTTTTCCATCCCATCAGGTCCTGCCAAATCAAAATTACGATGATCAAGTCATGTAAAAATGGTACCATTGATGACGTGTTCTGTGAGGTCAAGTTCGGATATTATTTGATTAGGCAAATTGAGATCAATAAAATCGGTGAACATTACTTATTCCAAAATGTAGCGTTCTAAAATTTAAATATACCATCGTGAAATATTTCATAAAGATTGAAAAAACGTGAGAAAATGATTCTTCACTTGAACAAATCTCAACCATTTCCAATTAAAACATATTATAAATTTTGGCACTCTGACACTCATTATACATTGTTTAACCCATATTGTAGTGGCAATATAATCATTTATGGTGAAAAATGTACCTAGTACTTGACAAACCAATAAATATTATCACAAATTTGGTGAGCTGTGTTGGAGATTCATCAACTCTAGTTTAGGGATTGTTACGATTTATAATTTTTGTGTTGATTCACTTCATTCTTGTCTATTATTAGGTAGGATTCAACTATGATTTCGGTAGACGATTAAGCTGGTTAGGACACCAGTAAACAGCTCAAGATGTGGTTTCCCAAAGAACAATGTTTGGAATGCCATCACATTTTTGAGGGTCTTATTTCTTAGTAAAAATATACTTTTTCTGGAGCACAAACGACTGCATAACTTGTGGCTTGAAGCGCCACAAGCTGCTCGGAAGAATATTGAGAACAGCTCCTTCATGAGTCATTGAACAACCTAACCTGAGGGTTAAAGTTGCCTCTGCTCCCCTCAGAGTGAGCAACTTACGTCGTTCGCACTCAGGGAACAGCTCTTCTGAGGCACTGGTATAGAAAGGTAGTTCCCTAATTAGATGGCGAACGACCAAACTTGTGCACTCTGAGGGGAGTTGAGGTGCCTCAACCATTGCCCTTTTGAAGAATGTTCGGTTTCTCTCCCGCTCAAGGAGAAGCCAGAATCATTTTTGGAAGAGTGAACCGCTTGCTGCACATTGCACCACAAGTTATGAGCTTATAAGGCCGTTCGAGCCTCAGCTGTTTAGCCCTAATAAACTATCCCAACCCTAACTAAGGTATCCAACGATCCAACATTTCATCTTCAGTGTCCAGGATGTATTCATGGCAGAATGGACTGCAGTCGTTGGTCGGAATTTTCGACCACAGATTCGGATTCAGCACCATAAAAAACGCTGCACAATATGTCAACTCTGAAATCTGATTGTTATTTCAAGGCAGAAACATTAGAAACTAAACAGTTGATTAAACGCGAGGTCATCAATCAAAACCGATTTGAAATTGATCGATTATCAACTGGGAAAAATTTGCAATGCTAAAATGGTCAGGGAAATCGAGGTTATCCCTTTTTCAACGTATTAGTACCCAAGCAGTAATAAGGTTATAGTAAGAGTTCCTATAAACTCTTGATAGCCAAGTTTAATAATTTTTGAGGTAATTTGGGCTAGTGTCTCCAAAACGCCTACTTATAACAAAAATGTCTTCACAAACGAGGCTTCGCAGCTATTTTAGACGACGAAATATCATCGTAGTTGAGAGCAGAGAACATCATCAAAATAATGATCTTAATATAGTTAATAGAAAATTGATAATCCCCACCATTCATACAATCAGACAACACTCAAAAATAGGTACTTACATACACTAGGCCAAGAAAGAGAAGAAGACCTAGAAAGAATACATATTATACAAACTTGACAGAAAAATCTGATGATTACCAAGTAATTCCGGTTCATCGGGGGTGGTGTATTCCCTGAACCAAGCCAAACATCTCTTTTGGCTGAATGAAGAGTTGTCTTCAGTCTTTGAAAATCGTCTTCCGCTAAAAGAAACAGAAATGATTAGATTACAAATCAGAAGGAAGAATAAAAGTGTTCATAATTATTCCGACCATTGTGGTTTCGTGTCCCGCAGACATTTTGTGGAATTGGTGAATAGGTAACGTACGTAAGAGAATTTCTTTAATTATTTCAAAGGCCTGTTGGTCCACACATACTCTCAGGTCAACATGAAGTGCAGGTTAAGAAATACAGAGGCTACATATTTATAAAGTAGTGGATATCGGGGTAGGTAGTGTGTGGTATTGATATTAAAGGCCCAAGGAGGAAAATGTTTGAAAACTAGGACTTGGCAAACCGGATAGTTTAGTACAACAGATACTCGTATTTATGCTGTCGCTGGCTTAAGTTGGCACGCTCAAATCACACAAAATCTGATAAGAGATCGAGTGATGGGTCAAAATGTTAGTTGATGAGTTGCGCAGTACCTCACATCATCCATAGATGAACCCAGAAGTCTGAAATGGTGAATTGATGCTGTCGATAGGAACAGGTGAATGTGAACACAATCTCGGTGGACGTGAGTATTTTTAGAGCGATCCGATCGGAGGTGGCCCAGCTGAGAGGGCCGCGACAAACGCCAAAATAATATATGTGCCCGCCGACGCGCCTCCTACTCCCACAAGCTACCAGACATACTCTCTTTATAAATATTACTCTTTTTTTGCTCCATAATTTCTGAAACTATTATTTTTTCATTTTTTAGCCAAATGTTTTCTTCTTTCTGATGCCTCAAAAATATACCAAAATGCCTCAAAATATACCATTTTCATTGTTTCACTTTAAAAAACCTCTACTCCTAACAATGAGTGATGGGTCAGACCACACCGAAGAATCAGTCCAATTTCAAGAAGAGTGTTAACAAAACATTGAAGTATGATTGTTGGTGGCTTATCGATGGGTAGGGTGAGGGTGAGGAAAACAGCTGTCCTCATTTAGGTACTGTAAAACGAGGTAACTTTGCTCCTTGATGGGCAACTTTGCTCCAAAATAGTTTTAGCGTGGACCACGCTTTCACCGGGGCCTAAAGGCAAAAAAATACCACAAAAACTGACACCGGAAAGCGTTGCGCAATTTCATATTGATTTCCTATTACAACCAAACCGTTGCTACGGATATTTAGCTTCGCCATTTTTCATCGTACAAAAATCGTTCACCACTCATTAGAAAGCCCTTTATTTATCTGAAAAATCTACGCATCTCAAGATGCTAATTTCCCCTCCATACACTCCTGACAAGCACTGATATGTTGTATAAAAAAACAATGGCGTTTGGTTCAGATTTGGTTACCTATTAAAAGCAAATAATGAAGCAAGAAAAAGGAAAGAGGGACTGGGAAAACCAACATCCAGAGACTCAGCAAGGAGACACCAGAGGGAAAAGCGTGTTCCACGTTCCTCCAATGTTTAGCCGCAATCCGAAAAAATTTCAAAATGTCAATAATATCAAAATGAGTTCGTTGGCCAGTATTTGTGGAGTACTCCAAGGGTTCAAATTTTGTTCAGATTTTGTTCAAATGAGTCAAAATCGCTAAAAACGCTTTTTTTGTGTAAATTACCATCTTAAACAAAGGAACATATTGGTACATTCGGAATCAGCGTGACATTTCCTATAAGAATCACCAACCAATCAACTCATGCTGCATGAATGGGACTTATCCCTATCTATCTTAAAATCAGCGCCGTTAAACATATAGACTAGGCAGTGCTTACATTGTCTGACCCAACCAACCGCCATTGCACGTAATAAGATAGGTGCTAACATAAAAGAATTTAGGTTGTAAGAGGGAGAATCACTATGGAAAAAGTAGTCTACTTCTTCCATGGAAACACCAGCAATAAGGTTAGAAAGGAAAATTTTTTTGCGCTATTTAAAACTGTTTTTCCACTACTGGCGATTCAGTTGGAATATTGTTTTGTAAAAAAGGCCACCCTTATGGATTATATTTGGTTACAAGGTTTCAATAGTTCCTTGAAGATACACTGATTTATTGAAATAAATTGAATCTCAATAATAGGCAAGGACTTAATCGGATATTTTCATTGAAGAAATCTCAAATTTATTGCACCTACCTACTAAATTTAAAAACCTACTTCCAAATAGTTCAAGCGTAGTAATAATTTAAGCTTATATCTCATTGATTGTAAAATATAAACATTTATGAGAATCTACGTAGATAAAAACAAGTGGAATTTATCAAAGGTTATATTAATTATAGAATTGAAATGTAAAAAATTGCTAATATCTGTATCTGAAACGTTATCACAAACCTGGAGGCGTTGTTTCTTAGCCGCTTGTTAAAATGTCGTTCATCTTCTTCTGGTCCCATATCAGCAGCGAGGCGACGTTTCGTACGAGGCATGTCAATTCCGAAAGGTGATGTAGCGATATCAATTGATCTGCACAACAACGAAGATAGTTTGTAGGTAGTTCACGGTGGATGAAATAGTAAACCAAGCAAAACCATGTAGTTAATGATACATTTTTGATGACCCAAATATTTTATACGCTTAGTCATGAGAAAATAGAGAGGGTACATATGGGTTTTATGGTTGGCGTAGGGATTCCCAGTGACACATCATAGTAACAACGGGGCACTTAAATTTGAACCCCCAACATTTCTCGTGGTAGGTCACCCAGATCAGGACTAGAGACCGTTTACGCACATGACTTATATGTTGGCCAATACATGGACGGATTGTCTCACATAGGCAACCGATTGAGGCCTGAGCAGCAATGTTACGCTCGTAATTTGAAGATATGATTTCAACGCTTTGATAACCCAGTCACAAGTCTAGGGGATACAGAACTCACAATTTACACGTAAGCCCGTAAAAACTTCAGAAGAATGACATGTCCTAACTTGAAACTCTCAGATCAGTGAAGAAAGAAAAACGTCTTTATGACACCCAGCCTCCGAGTTTGATAATGCGGAGGACACCCGGGCTTTCAGAGGCGACTTTCAGTGTGCGCATAGGTCGGAAATTCTCATTTTTTACCTCAAATTCGGGTTCAGCGTTCTCAAAAACTCCTATGAGCCACTTTTTAACTGGCTCAGGTTGACCCAGAAAACAGCTGGAAAGAGGCGCGTGACGTCATCATTATTCACTTCAAGACCCTCGTGTGCTAATAGGGTACCCTTCATATTGCTCCACTTTGGAAAGCTCTAGCTATGCTCTATCATTTTGGAAAGGAAAAAAAAACTATGCGCACACCCCATTTATTCTGGTTGGTAATTCATTCTTTTTTCCTACAAATTTTAATTTTTTTAAAAAGGGTGAGGGGAAGTTGGGGTACAAAAACAAACAAAACCTTAGACACGGAACCAAGGGAGTGCAGCTCAATCCTCCATCCCCACTGATTGCACTTTCCATCGCACCCCTCAGATCCTAAAGTAGTATCCTAGTTTTATGACCACATTATTATTATTATTATTTTTTTTTTTTTTAAATTCTGGTCTACCCCGTGAATCGAGGATAAGGACGTATCAACTTCTCTCCATGAGTGTGAGCCATCCTCTTCAAGAACAAACGGAACTCTCCACGAGAGGGGTTCACTTGATGTGCTTTTCAAGCACTAATTATTGGGCTATCTGTTTCCAGGGCTGGGAGGTATGAGAGGCATCGTCAGCTTTGATTATGCGATGAGTGTTACCTATGAGTCTGATATTTAGTAGTTTCAACAAAGACATGGATCATATACACACAGTACCCTTGTAACGATGATGTCATAAAAACGTCCGAAATTAATTTATAATAACTCATTTTCAAGTCAGTAGAATTAGACACGAAAATCGCCCTTGCCCCTCTTCTTTGTGTTGTTCGTCCTAGCTGTCATCAGTGGCTACAAATAGTTCAAGAAGTCTTTCTTCGAGGCCACTGCAGCATCCTCTAGCAAGTCGATTATGGTGGGGGGTCTGGAGTTTCTGCATATGGCTGAGCATTTTATACTTGCCTTTCAGCAATGGAAACTACTGTAATCCCCCGCACAGCCTTTTTTACGCTTACATGATATCATCGCCAGTAGGGCATGATGAGCTGGTTCCATTAAGGAAGGTGATGGATATTATCGGTGGAGATATGGAAAATTAACTAGATAGGGAAAATTGGATCAAAAGTAATTTCAACACTATATTTCCTGTTCCACGGGTCCCCATTCCAGTTGATATGACAAAAAGTCATTCACTTTCATCGACACCGTTCAACATCAAATAATTAGTCATTAATGCAATTTTGGCAAGAACTTTACCAATGACAACAATGAAATGTAAGTGGGGCCACCTGTACTCATTCGGCGCAAGCTTTTATGAAACACTTTTTCGTTATAATATATTACCTATGACGTATTTTTCGGAGATATGTTCACTCATACAATAGTTAATTATGATGCAAGGGTTATATAATTAAATACATATTAAACAAAACCTTGACGAAATAAAATTGATATACTTGTGGTAAGTATTCAATGCAAGAAGAACTTTCTTATAGACTGTTTTGTCGGTCAATAACGTGTTTTCAGAGATATTTTCGTAAAGCACGGTTAAATAATATTTTATTGTTAAGGGCCCGCAGGACAACGGGGTCGGGAAGCGCCTCAACTTTACCCCAACGCAGCTCAAAATCCTTGGCATTATTTTTCACGTTCATGGTTTTGAAAATTCCTCGATGTATGATGTAACGATGTTGTGCCTACAATAGAGTTTATTACATCCAGAGAAAACTGGATGAAACCAATGAAAACCCCAGTTTTTCATCGTTTCTTCCGGAAACTGGAAGAAACGATGAAAAACTGGGGTTTTCATTGGTTTCATCCAGTTTTCTCTGGACGTAATAATCTTAAAATTATGATTCATATCATGAAGTACGTACCTAGTTGCGATTGAATGTAAGTGATGTAATAATGATGAATAACAAGTACCTACCTAATCATTGAATGTAATTATGAAGATGGAGATGATGGGAATAATAAAATGATCACATTAAGGGTGCGCGGGACGACGGGGTCAGGAAGCACGCAAACAATGCCCCAACGCAACTCAAAATCCTTTATATTATTTTTCACGTTTGTAATTTCGAAAATTCATCGATTTACGTAAGTTATATTATAATAATGACATACTTTACGATGTGAATCATAATTTTAAGTTTATTCCATCCAGAGAAAAATGGAAGAAACCTATGAAAACTAGGTTTTTATTGGTTTTCCCCGGTTTTCTCTGGAAACTTAAAATTGTGATTCACATCGTAAAGTATGTCATTATTATGGTATAACATACGTAAATCAATGAAATTCCGAAATCACAAGCCTTAAAAACAATAAATAGGATTTTGAGTTGCGTTGGGGCATTGTTGGCGTGCTTCCTGAGCCCGTCGTCCCACGCACCCTTAATGAATTATTTGAACCAGATATTGTTGCAATAACCAAAAATTCCCATTCATGCAGCATGAGTTGATGAGCGAATTTTCAAAGAATCATTTTACCCGATTTGGTGGGATATTCTTATAGGAAATTTCACGCTGATTCCGAATATTTTCTTCGAAAATTCGCTAAAAGAAAAATAAATTGATAAAATAAGTCAAAGTTTGTAATTTTACATTTGCCACGTTCGATGTGATTCAATGATTTTACTTTACTATTTTTTTAGGATTATGGTAGTTTTTGAGTGAGTGCATTCCTCCGCCACATACGGCATGTAGCTTGACTGGTCACTTTAGCAGTCCCGCCACAACTCGCTGCACGCTCCCATCCAAGCATTGGAAACTGGTTCCATTTACAACCCATTGAGGAATGGTGTGCGTCTAAACGCAAGCCACAGCTGCTAGATGCGCCTTGGAAACAGCACATCAAGTGGAGGGAGAATGATGATAAATTCAGTGGATTCTCCCAAACCACCATGCCATGGTGGAGGCTACCAGCTGCCCATATACTATAGGTTTCCCTTCCCCCAAGCTTCAAGAACGGTTAGGCGAACGTGACGATGCCCCCTCATAACCTCATCATCAGCTTAGCTTAGTGGAGATATGACTGTCAACGCAGCCCTGACCCTCCTAGACACCGTCCCCGAAAATCGGGAATCTACCAATCAAAATGACATGGTAAAGCTCCACCACCAGCTTGTGCGTCCAAGCCTCAAGCCTCCTAGCCACACGAGTAATACCAGGAGGGCACACTCATTCTACTCCTGGCCCATCAGAGCAGACATGAATTGAGATCTGATGGCTTCTCTCAAAGGTAGAGGTATTCCTCTTCACAACCCTGTAACATCCTCTGCACACAGGTCCACTCTCATTGTAGTGATTTGGTGGTGGTGCGAAGGCACACTCTCATTGTAATGAGGTGGAGGCCTGGGAACTTCTTTTGGTTGCTAGTGCAAACCTTCTAACAAAGTTTACCCGTTGTTCCACTTTTTTTTTTTTTTTTTTTTTTTTTTTTTTTTTTTTTACAAATTGCTTCTTGTCCGAGGCTGGGCCAATCATACTATCTAAGAACCTCTCAGCTCACACGATTCCCATATTCAAGGCACAAAACATGGCTTTGGCTCCAGCCTTGGTTTTACCAAAAAAAATATTAAAAAAAACTCTTCCAGGTTCAGGAAAGTATCTACAATTTGGTCCATATTGTCGCAGCAGTTCGAACCACTCTCCGACGTGACGACGAAGTTTTCAACAGGCTTAATCGTCAGCGTACAAATACTGGAGAAGAGAAGAGACCTACCACTTCGTGTGGGCCAGCAGCAGTGTGTGCCCATCGGTAACCAACAAGGTGGGTACAAAACTTTGTGAAATAAAGTCGTTTTAGCGAATTTTCGAAGAAAATGAAGCTATTGCAATGGCTTCAAAATTTTTGTAATGCAAATTTTTGACAACTTTCTTCATGGAAATCCGTTTCAGACCATTCTAAAACGATTCCTGAAAATTAACACTTTTTCATATGTATATATATATATATATATATTTATATATGTGTCATTCCAGACGATATCTGCCCGTGGGATCGAGATAAAAAATCCAAAAAAATTTTAAAATGTCAATAATATCAAAAGTAAGGTCAAGTTCGTTGGCCAGAATTTTTGGAGTACTCCAAGGGGTCAAATTTTGAAAATTTAGTTTCAAAAATCGCCAAAAAACGTGTTTTTTGAGCTTTTTGGTGTGAATTACCATCTTAAACATAGGAACGTATGGTATATTCGGAATCAGCGTAAAATTTCCTATAAGAATCACCCACAAAATCGGTTAAAATTATTCTTTGAAAATTCGCTCACCAACTCATGCTGCATGAATGGGACTTTTTTTTGTTTTTAGGTCGATTGTTTGCTCTCTGATGTAGGATGTGAGCATTATTTTTTTATCCTGTGTTTCCATACCATCTAGTTCTAGGATTGGGCGGTTTCTGGCATTCAATGAATAGGTGAGCCACGTTCGCGTGATCTCCCTCACAATAATGCCAGTAGGGATTGCCATGCTTCTTCCTAAGGAATTCAAGTGCATTAATTTGTATATCGAGCGGTGCTTTCCAGAAGTACCCAGGTCGATTTTGTAAAAATAGGTCATATTTCACAAATGAAATCGTCAAACTCGAAATCGGACAGTTCCTCGGGGGACTGTAGTCTCAAAAAGTAAGTGAGCTTGTCCTATGACTCAGCGTAGAATTCCCTGACTTTTGCTGGGTTTTACGGAATTCACCGAGTATTCCAGGATTTCCCGGACTGGCGGCCACCCTGTGATACGAGAACTTCTAAAATTGTACAAACTTCCACCATAATTATATACTTACATACCAATACGAACATGGGCGGATCTAGCATGTGTGAGGTGGACGGAGGGAGGGGGAATACATCATGATGTTCTGATCACCCCTACCTTTTCATGTAGGTAATTGGTACACAATGTAGGTACAAAAACATTGTCAGTCAGTGAGTAGGCCGTCCTTGTGGATTGTCTCACAATGTAAGTACAAAAGCATTGTGAGGTAATTTTCCTCAGCTCTACCTTTTAATGTTTTATGTAGTTGTAATAAGGTTAACTCAATGAATAAAAGAATTATTTTTTCGAACGTTACAAATAAAAAGTTTATAAACAGAAGTAAGGTGATGTCATTAATCCTGACTCTTCCCACTATTACGACAGAATGGCATATTGGCGAGTTTTTCTTCACAAGAGTAAAATCTACTCACCCCTATCTTTGATAGCTTTGTGAAGAGCCCTTCTCTCTAGGGCTAGGGGGGGGGGGGGGGGGGGGGGGGGGGGGGGGGGGGGGGGGGGGGTTCTTGAGGGTTAGTCGAAAAATGAAATTCGACAAACCATCGTGAACCCCTCCATTTAAGTAGGTATATGATTTATGTAGGTAAGCACTGTTAAAGTTAAATGGTCTGGAAATTCCATCACACCAGTCTGTAAATGAGTTCCCTATACCTACATAACGTCGTGGGTTTTGCAATGGGATCCGTCTACGTTCTAGGGTAGAAGTGTTCTGAATTATGAACAAGTTGGAAAGGAGATGGCAACCCTACGGTCAGCCGGTTTCGTTGCGTCCGAGGTTATTTGACCTTCAAATCGTAAAATGAACGAGTGATAATCTAGCAAACAACAGATGAAACTATCGATGAAAATCTAAGAACTTGATAAATGAGTGCCAGAACATACTTGAGCGTAATTACAAAGCAGCAGGATGCAATGTTTGACGATTACGACGGTCATAAGTACACGTCAAAAACCTACCTTATCATGAACAGTTTAAAACGTAACTTGATTATGACTGGAGCGTTAAAACGATTGCAACAATAAATAGGTATTTCAAGCAAGAATAGGTAGGTACTGAAACCAAGATTCTCTACAGATCAATAATCCTAGTTAACGGTGAAGAGGTAAGTTCGAGCATGCAAACCAAAGGGATGGTGTGAATGATACCGAACACTTGCGCCTACGTTGATACACCCTGAATATAAATATAGACCGTCATAGAAAACGATCTAACTAGGTAGGTAGAAATATGATAGCAGGAACTGTACATGAAACAGGGAAGGAAGGGTAGTGGAATGGGCAATCCACTGTTCAACACAAAGTATACAGGATGGAGAAAAGGAATAAAAGTTCAACCCATCAATTAACCTCGAACTTCGTCTGAAAGTCATTCAAATCTCAGTGGTCAAATATAAAAGATCCGCAACTCAATGATCTTGTGATTTTCCCGGAAACTAATAAAATTTGGAAAATACATCAACACTAGCCATTCAAAACAATACAGAAACGCTACTCACTTAGAATTTGGGCGATGAGACCATCTTTTGAACTCGTATCCCTGGTTGAAGTTCGGGGAATGGGATGCTGGAAAAAGGGATTCTTGATGCTTTTTCACCCCTTACTTGATAGGACCACGTTACAGTAAGAGCTTTCAAGGGCTTTTTGGAAGCCAAAAGTCGAATATTGTTCCGTTAAAACTCAAAAACAGAATTTAATTTGGAGAGATTGATTGAACGCTGTACGCTGCCGAAGTCAGCTGGAAAAAGGCTAGTGTTTGGGTTTCCGATACTTGAGCTCCAGGCGTGCAACACAGCAGCGGGGAAGCACTGAAGCAGGATTGTTTTGCAAAAGATGAACAGCACATTGACAGCTAGCCTCGAATTTGACGCAAAATCCAAACCGTTCCCAGATTGTCTATTTAAAACCAATTTCCAATTTCATTCGTAGTCATGAAATCACTAAATTCGTTCAAAGTTAAAACTGAAAAAAAAATTACACTTTTATAATACACAGAAATAAAATGGTAGGTACCATGGAAGAAGGCGCGGAAGAAAGGGAAGGAAACAAGGAAGAAGGAAAGAAAAGAGTCTCCATGAGGCTCACTCCTGCGTTAAAGACATGGAAGTGGGAATCGGCTTTCATGGGTGCTTCCATGGACTTAGAAGGTCTCTAGAACATGGAGCAAGTATTTACTTCCATGCTTTAGAAGTGCTTCCATGGAAGGATGGAAGAAGGATCCCAAACAGGGTGACTTGACGTCGTAATAAAAGGGCGGTGTTTTCTATTAAATTGATTTTCCCTGAACTTAGATATTTTTACTGGGTTTATATTTATGTTCTCATTGTTTTTATTTCATATTTAAAAATTTTTTAAATGTGTATGTGGAAAATGGCAGGAAAAAAGATTTTTGTTGATTTTTGGCGACTCTTGTTACGTCAACCATCTTTATCAGATAAGAGCAATACTTAATTGTATTTTTTTCGAAATGGGACTTCTTCATTGTTCGAATTAAGTTTGTTCTCGACCTATATGATTTATTAAATATTGCTAGTTTTATATTCGTAGCATAATGACGACGAAAAGCAACAAAGGTGTTCGACTGGAAACCGATATCGAGAAATGCCGCGAAGAATCCAACTGGAAAAAGGTGATCGAACTTTCGGATCAATTGAAATTGAAACACAACTCCCAAGGTTTGAACAATTTTCTTTCTATTTGTTATTTATAATTCATGTTATGTACTAGGTATCTACCTTTTTCAAGTTTTCCAATGATAAATGTACCTGCGTACTATCCTACTGGTTAATAATAAGAACAGTTTTTGGACGTGATAATAGTCTACACGCAGCGGTTTTTAGGGGGAGTAATCGGGACGAGGGAGTACAAAGGCGTACTTTCAGGGAAAAGTTGAAGAGTGGATATCGAAGACCAGGAAGCTGAGCAGTGAGGCAGCAAATGGTCGTTCCTACAGAGAGTCGTGGAACGAACAGGAGAAGACTTTGGGCCCCTGTGGAGAGTTATCTCTAGTGAGCTCATGCCAGCTATCTTCGGACTAAACACATGTCGTCGCTTAAGAA
>JAEMON010000004.1:34050403-34068622 GCA_030264115.1 Lygus lineolaris
ACCAACTCATGCTGCATGAATGGAACTTTTTCCTTTCCTATAGGTACCTATTACGTGTACAGCCTACTGATTCCTATGTTGTATACTGTTAGTTGTTGTATACCTACTTCTATCGTAAATAAAGCAATTTTTCAATTCAATTCAATCCATGGTGCTGTATGGTTACCTTCAAAGAAGGTTACGTTTTCCGGAATCCATTCAGTGCCCCATTCGTTGATGAATAGACCAGTTCTATTCGTACTACGAGATGACTCTACTCATAACGAGAAACTCGCGCATGCGCACTGATTTCTATTCGTTGAGCTCCCTACTCGTAACCTGACTCGCTTCTCGTTTACCTGCAAGAACTGTCTATAATCCTAAAGTCTCAGTAACTGCGCATTTATATAATAATAATAATAATGAAGAACCAATTATCGTACTTACGTTCATCTATAAACTTTGACAGAGATGCCTATTGATTTTATCGACAGACTGTTGAAGTCCTATCAAAGTGACGGGTAATAATGGCAATACACCAGGGACGACTTTATTGATTTGATAGTAAATAATTTCTCTGTGACAGACCTCTCTTGTTGTTCTTGACCTTCCTTCAATCGATTATGTCTCTACTTTTGAAATCATTCCGTGACTCAAGAGACCCAAAATTCATATAGGGCAAATATCGATGCGTTATACATAATTCATGGCTTCGAAGTTAGTTGGAAGAAAGAAAATTCCAACATGCGCAGAGTTGGTTGACCATTTTGGACTTAGTCATCCGCTCACCTTTGATTTACTAGTTTCTACTTTCTACCTAAAGAAAAAACGGCCCTTTATTACGACTGAAAGGTAGGTATTTTGGTTTATAGTTTTTTTAAATAATGAACATTGATTCAAACTATTTAATGCTTTCTGGAAACCGGGTTTTCTATTTCCTCCATCCTGTCTACGCCCATGTAAGTACTGAATTTCGTTATGAAGGAAGGTCGGATAGTAATAATAATTACAGGTAGGTAGGTACCAACCTACCTCATTTATTGATCTATACATACAAATAATAAACCTTTGTGTAATAATTTGCATCGTTTTTGCTCAGGAAGTGGTATTAAAACCAAAATTAAAATGCATTAAAATCAATAAATAGAATGAAAAAGAATAGAAAATAAATAGAAAAGATAAATAGAAAAGAATAGAAAAATAATTAATAGAATGGTTACGTACTTCCCTACCAATCCTTTGAATTTTGAAAAATTCTGTACCTACCTATGGGAAATTCTGAAAATTTTGTGTGGGAAAAATGGCAGCCCATCTTTATTTTTAGCGAAATGTCGAATTTTTCCTAGGTAGTTAGGTAGGTATGAGCATTATTTTAGCAATCCAGGCATTTTAAACATTTTGATTCCGAGTTTACGACGGAAGCGGAAGCCTTTTATAACTTTTAGGTTAACAATTTTTGTTCCTCCAAAATCAAAACTTCCACCACTCAAATTATTTTACGTTTTAGGCTTACGAACAAATTTGGTTCCGTCTCAGTCTATTGCTGTATCCGCTAATCCTTCCAATACGCATACCTTCCACAATTTTCATCCGATTTCGATTAAATCCTCAAGGATCGTGCAGTTTTGGGCTTCGATGGTCCCCTATGAATTTAAGCCCTGTCGGTGCAACGGAGGTGTATATTAGCAATTTGAATCCCTAGTTTTACTGAAATTAATTCATAAATTCGAATAAAATCCCACAACTAATGATAATTATTATTGTTAATGAGAAATGACCGATCCAGGTGGTCTTTGGTCTCGTCACTGCTTAATAAATCTTTCTGATAATATACCTTATTAATAAATAATATTGTGATTTTTTCAAAATGAGATTTGTTTCTACAAAGGTCTTGAGTGGACTGATTGCGGTCCTTTGAGTACGTTATTGATACTTACAGTACCTAAAGCATTGCACCCCATAGACAATAAAATTAATGCTTGATACCTAATCCCAATTCAAACATCCATTGGTCTATGTCGTTGATTCCACCTTCTTACGACTTTTTCAATAATAATATTGTAATGTTTTAGGGTTGAGCTTGGAAAAAGTACCGCCTTCCTCCACATCCAAATACAAACATGTTGAGTGGGAGGAGCAGATGGTGAGAAGTTTTGAATTGGCTGGCGACCTCACTTTGTTGTACCTTCAGGAACAAGACAAGCTTCAGCAGCAAAACAATATCAATACGGGAACTACAGGTAAGATAAACGTGGTTGGTTTTACGAATTGCAAATGCCGTCCAGTTTGTCAAATTTCAGGGTTTAGAAGTTACCCAAAGTCTATCGGATCTCGGGATCGAGAAACTTGGCGAAATACTTATAATAGAATAAATTAATAATGCCTGAACGTAGCCCTCTAATGTACGTTTGTTTTTTTAAACAATTTTAAATAGGTATGTTTTATTATATGAATAAATTCTAATGGTATCACTGTTCTACCAACCATTCGCCCCCCAAAAATGCTTAAGGGTTGATCAGAATAATGCGCGAAAACCCGATTATTAATCGTAAATAGATTTTTCTTAAAGTACCTAAGTAATAACTGAGGAGAGATTAGATCGATTTGATGTTATCACTGTTCAGGAAGAAGGAAAGGTGGAAGTTGGTGCAGCATGCTTCAGCGTGGGGTGTGGTTACAGCAGAATAAGGGTGTGCGAGCCTCTTGAGTTGCTTGTACATTTGGGAGGGTGGGGGGGCATAAAAATATGAGAAACTAAATAAATCAAGCATACCTGCATACGTACATACGGACTTACAAAGATTTGTCCAGAACGTGGAGGAAGTTGGTCTGATGTCGATCAGAACCATTCTAAAGCGGTGATCCAGAAATTCGCTTTCTGCTGATTGCCATAAGTACTTTGCTTTCTCGTGGGCTTTCAAGTGGGTTGGAGAAAGTAAAGAGTACTAATCTGGGTACTAATCTGGGTATACTACACTTTAAAATTGAAAAATTTCATAGTGAGTGATACTTATGATCTTTTTCCATCACTAGAAGCAAACGTTGAAATTAATATAATGGCATTGGTTTACAGGGTCTCATTCGCCTCAGCCTGCTGCTCCTTCTGTACATATGGGTCCAATCTTGGAGACAGCACTTCAGCGTGCTCCCCTCCTTCACATCCTAGGTGGGAGGTTACCGGCAGCTGTCAACCGATACAGGTGAATTTGAACATCATATATTGTTTTCCCCTGTCAAATTATTTCCTTGAAAATAATAGAATAAGATGTTGAATCAACTATGCTGTCCAGTTTTGAATAATTCTAGATCATAGTCAGGATCTACAACCTGACTATTATCACGGTAGTTGCACAGTAGTTGTGTTGGATACCGTGCAGGTTTTAGGACTATGATGGAGTTCTTGAAGAATGTCTTGTGTGGAGACTCGATGCCAACAGATATATGCAAAACAAATTGAAACTGCATAAAAAATACGGAGGAAGATACCTCTGAAATGACTGAAATAAATGTATTCACGACGTGTGTGACCTAAATGCTAAAAATGCTTCTATTTGGAGCAGAAATATGCTGCAGGCTCAGGAATCGACTGGGACGCACAGTTTACGACTCACCTTGACGCGGCAGCTAGCTGAGGTCCTGCTGAGAGGCTACACTGGTACAAAATACACGCCACCAAACGGTAAATGTCTTTTTTGTTTCTGTACCTCGAACAATGCAACGAATGAAGACAATTTATTTACAATTATTTAATTGCTTCGTTTCAGGTGATACTAGAATTAAGAAAACTACGAGTGCCAGCCCTTGGAAGCCACAAACTTACTCTGGGCCAAACCTATTCATGCCTCGAAACGAATGTGAAGAAATTATCCTATTACTTCTCATCAGGTAAAAGACATGCTGATTCAATTCCGGTCAAACCCCTAATATCCTTGTAGTCAATTACCCAAAGTTTAGTCAAATAACACATCATTTTTATGTACTTTTATTCAATAGTGACGCTATGGCAGGACGGGAAGCAGTTCTCAGCCAGTCGCCCGAGTTTAAGGAAGCGCGAATCCGTGCACTCAGTAATGCAACTGCTGTCTACGATCTTCTGACCATAGTTCTTGTGCGCTGGAACCAGATCAGTCTTTTACACGAAGTATGCGTACATCTACCTTCTTCCATGACATTCACTCTATCCTCTTCATTTTTGCTGTACATCGTAAAAAATATCAAGTCTTCTAGATTTCATGGAAGGAAAACGACTCGTTCATTTATATTCTATTTTGTCTAGTCCCTGGAACGAGCACTGAAGTTTTCATACGAGGAGCCTCACATCTGGTATCAGCGAGCTCTGTGCTTGGAGAACATGGGGCAGTATGCTCTGGCGTTTGAAGTCACCAAAGAAGTGGCTAGAATGTTGAGCAATAAAGTATCGCCTTGCCTCTTAGCTGCTAAAATCTGTTACCAACATTTAAACGATGTTAGTATCACAAATTTTATTCTACGTTCTTGCCACATAGTTTTGTGAAGCTATTTTGTTTGTTCTGTGTCCATAAATATATTATGGTGTATTGTTCAGGCATATGAAGGCATTGAATGGAGTGAAATAGCTTTACAAAGAGAGATCAGTAATCCTAAGGGTCTGCTGTCAAGGTGTTACCTCAACATTGGCATTGGAAACCACTATGCAGCAGTAACGACTCATCTCAAAACTAATAAACATACATTTAATAACGCAGCTGTTGAAGCATTCAGCAAGTGAGTCAACATATTGATCAATATTGTATCAAGACCATAATAGTATGATAGGATTCAAAATATATGCTAAATTTAATATCCTTATTGTTTCAGAGCCCAACAAGTTGATCCAAACGATCACCTGATTGAGTACTACATAGCGATGAATTGCGCTTGTCGAGGTCAGATCCTCGAGGCCATGACGCACATCAAATCTGCCCTCAAGCTCTGTCCTGAGCACGCTCCATCTCTCCATCTTATGATCCTTCTGCTGACAGCTCAGAAGCAGTACAATGAAGCAACCGCACTTCTCTTGACCTCTCTCAGTGACTTCCCTGACAGTCTGGATCTTCATTACGTCAAAGCTCATTTAGAGCTGCATACCCAAGGAGGAGACGTGAGTATTTACCTACTTACCTTTTGGTTAGGTAATTATGATTTATTTGAATTCAATTTCTCATTGCTTAATTTGTTATAACAGACTGCTCTCCTCACGGCGAAGAATATGCTCATTTTGTGGAAAGTACTTCACGAAGAACAAACCTTGAATGATCAAAATGATACTAAAAGTGTCTTCCAGTTATATACGTCTGAAATGTCCGATAAAGACTCCAGTAAGTTAATCTATGTACATTGAGGCTGTTGAGGTTATGGTACTTCATCCTTGCTAGGCGGTATTTCTTAGCGGTGGTTTCATAGAAGACATAAACATAATACTAAAACAGTGATGACATCTGCTTGGAAACAGGTTGGATTCTTCAGTGCGATAATACCTATATATTTTTTATTACGTACCTACTTCAAACGATTTTACAGTTGGTGACCAAGATGAAATAAAGTCCTTTTTTAGTAGGATTCTCAGAAATAATAAAAAACTAAACCAATCTTTACTTTTTATTCAGTTTTTGGCGTAGTTTGAAAATGTAGTTTTTAATGAAGGTGTCATTCTTAATTTCTTCATGCAGGCCGTTTTCTTTCTGCCTTGTTCCTTTTTATTAGCACATGAGGAATTAAACCTTGTTTTTCTGTAAACCCCAGCATTAGTTTTAGTTTAGCATAAAGCCAACGATGCTATCTGCGAGATTTAAGAATGTGCATTGGTGGAAGGACTTGTTCGTCCTTGAGCTTCCTCCGTTTTGAGCCATAGGTATATACTGTAGCCAATTAGAGGAAGAAACCCCTCACGATTACAGGGAATTTTCCCTATCCCCCAATCAGCTCGAGGACAGTTGGGGAAAGTGTAGTAACCCTCTGATTGTGATTAATAACATCGACGGTTGATGAGCAATGACGTGGTGTGGTGGTATCCAAGTTTCGGATGATGATTCTCTATGATTATGATGCTGCTTCTTGTCTTTCTAGCTTTGCTTAATATGTAATATTGTATTTTCTCACATTGATAGATGTTTTCTATTAAAGTGATCATTCTACGTTCAAGACCGCTTTTATCAGTTACAACAAAAAGAGAGGTTCTATCAGAGAGGTATAGCAAACATGGTGCGATCTGAACATGCTCGAACCCTTTTCAGCTTAAGGCTATTACACTGTTACAGTCACTGGCTTCAAGTTTTGGAGAGTTGAATATTGTAATAGTGTCATTCACTGTAAGTTCTAGGAGCAATATCATGGTCCGTGGTGGTATCCTTCTTGCTGTAATCGTGGCAGAAAGTAGTCTTCTTGTAAATATATTTTGGCCTCCTCAAAGATAATGCAACCAGGTTTTGCTCTAATCAGGTAATACGTTTTCTCGTTGTTTATCTGATCATAATAATATTTGAATTAGGTTCCTTGCACGCTCACTCCCTGGCAGCATCGAAAGTGGAGCAAGCCCTCTCAGAAGTAGCGAGTTCTCTCTCAACCTTCACTCCTAAACCTGGTCCTCAGCGTGCTTGGCTGCTCCAGCTCCAGATTTGGCTCCTCCTTGCTGAACTGTATTTGTCGATGGATCAAATACCATCTGCCGCCGCTTGCATACAAGAAGCCACCAACATATACCCTCTCTCTCATCACATCATGTATACTGTAAGCACGACTTTCTACGCCAAATTACTAAATTTCCTTGGTTTTTATAATTAACAGCTTTTAACTTATTACAGTTAGCAAATGTGAATCATAATATTACTCTTCAAAAACGTTTCTAATAGGTTTATTCAATATTCTATAAAATGCGGTAGGTGGGTACCTAATCTGTTAAAAGTGATAGACTGCTTAAAAAAGGCACTTTCGTGCTGTCAAATGTATAACCTGTGTTTTAACTTGCAGAGAGGGCTAGTCCACGAGAAGAAGAACGAATTTACTGAAGCCAGGCAGTGCTTCCAGAATGCAATCTCCATCAATCCATCTCACGTCAAAAGCCTTCAGCACTTGGTGGGTGATCCTTCATTGCTATCTTATTACGATTAGAATAATACTTTTAAATTACCTTACCATAGCTTTTTTGTTGTGTATCATATTTCTTGCTTTCTATAGCCAATTTTGCTTAATTTTTTAGGGCCTTATGTACCATTACCTTGGAAATCAGCGGATGGCAGAGAAAACACTGAGAGACGCTGCAAGGATAGATCCATACTCCCCTACTACCTGGTAAGTATTTGATTCTTCATCTCCGGTGGAACTTCTCTCTAGATCAGACCTCAATTTAGCGAAGTCGTGGGATCCGAAACTCATCAAACTTCATTAAATGTGTAAATTCGTTATTCGGGAATTTGCAATTTTTCCTGTATTGCTAATTCCCTTTTTCAGGCCAAATTCTGTTCAATGATGGGAATTAAGATTTATTGACCACATGATGAGGTTTAGAAAAAAATATAAAAACCCTAGACAGATAACGAGTGTAAAATTTGAATGCCTGAGTTCACATCAATGAAGTGACGTCAATAAAAAGAAAAGAAAACGGAGTTAAATAGAAAAACGTTGTCTTTTCCCACGAAAGTAATGAGTTACAAAGTTAAATCGATTTCGACGGTTAGGCCATCATCAGTAACAAACAATAACTCTGACTCTACTGATGATGACCTAACCGTCGAAATCGATTTAACTTTGTAACGCATTACTTTCGTGGAAATAGACAACCTTTTTCTATTTAACTCCGTTTTCTTTTCTTTTTATTGAAATGGGTTTCCACAACTTCGTCGCGAGTGATTTAGTTCGTATAAGTGACGTCACGTGTAAAACGCTGAGAGGAGAGAGAAGTATAGTCAACTCAAATCCCCCTATAGCGCTAGTGCATCCTCAGTGACAGTTCACGTTACTTAAAATTTGAGATTAACGTCAGGTTATTTCATAATTCTCCCCCTGTCATTCAGTCGCTTTCCACGAAGGTTTGTCATTTCTAATGTTGGGTAGTTGTAAGCATTGAAAAGCCAAGTCTGAAGTTTCACTTAGCCTGCTTGGACCAACAGCCTATCAGATGTCAATTCACCTAATACGTCATCTCTACCGCGCTTTTAAATACATTTTTAAATCACAGATCAAAATTCATTACCTATTGTATATTTGATTCGCGGCATTGTGATTCGAAAAATCCGACTGCAGTTAACCTTGAGAAAAATTATAGCTAGGTGTTTAGGTTTCCCATAAAATTAACATTTTTTGCTGACGAAACCTAACGCTTTTCTAGGTTTAACCTGGGAAAAGTTCTGGAATCTCTCGGCGATCATCTACGTGCTAGTGACTGCATGGCGACTGCTCTACAGGTTGAAACCGTTAACCCTATCCTGCCCTTCACTTCAATATCGATCACTTTCGATTAGATCAATGCGTTTCTCCAGGATTCTGTTTCTTATGTCGAGGTTTTTGTGAGATTCGTGTTACCAAAATGGTTCAAACTAGATGGTATCAAATGGTTCAGTCCAGTTAGTGATTGTAGATAGAGGTGAGAGGGTAACCTTAAGATCTTGGGTTGCGGCAATGATGAAATTTTATGGAGCGTGATGAAAATATCTGGTGTCCCCTGAGTGTTCACTCATGTACCCAATGGGTACCTACCTAAATTTTTCGACGAGAAACATTTTATTTTATTCAACTAGGTAAGTATATTTTCCGTAAAATATCACGCAGAACCAAGAGCACGAAGTCATTCTCTGCCACTAGTTCACTATTAATCATTCATGGAGATAGGGACAGTCTTCCTTCTTCCGGAGGTCTTCCATCTCCTAAAGATGTCTTGAGTGAGCTCTGTGTCTGCGTTCTTCCAATTCACTGACTGTACAATAAATAAATATCATCGTAGACTAGATCGAGAATATCTTTATTGAGTTATGCCCTGATAACAGAGAGGCATTTTAATTTCTATGTACATCCATTTCATAATAATAAAACGGGTGCATTAAAAAATCATAATATTGAAATAAAAATTAGGTTTAATTTTGTTGGCCTGTCAACCAATTTTCCAACTACTTAATTCTTCAACTTCAAGTGTCTGACTTTTTATGAATCTCACGTCAATAAAATAGTAAAATGAGGGTTATGATCGAATTTATTGCTAAAATTATTGAACTCTTCATTAGTGATAAATTGCACACCTAACCCAACTGCAACTACCGCTGACATTCCTACAGTGGGTATTAGAAAGATTAAAACGGAAAGGGCTAATACTACATTATCTCTACTTATAATAATAATTGACGTTGTATTAGTGTCCTGGGAAATATGGTATTTTTACTTACCTACTTATAAAACGTGTTTATGGTTCCCCTAAGTTTTCTATCTTTGTAACTTTTTTTTTTTTTAGCTTAGTGTAAAGTCTCCCGTAAATTTGGTTTGTACATCGTCAATGTGCTCTAACCAATTCCATTCAGATGAGATAACTTGCGATTGTACTATACAAGTGTGTTTTTTGTGCATCAACGTACAGGTGTGTAGGTAAGGTGATATTTTAGCAAACGTAGAGTATACCTACGGGCATTGTGCATTTCTTTATGGGCTCTATCCCCAGTAGTACCTAGTAGTAAGTAGGTACCTACTTAACAGATGTGCCGAACGAGTTTCACACGTGGGGACTTGTTCAGTCTCCTTACAGTCTTCCAATCGAAAACATCGACGCAAGAGCCTATAGGTGATACAGATTGTATAGTAACAGCAATACGATAGTAAAAGTGTGAGACCTCGTAAGTACAAAACTTCAAATTTCTCAGGAGACGAAAAAAACCTTCTCATACAAAATGCAATTATGTTATGGTTTCATTGATTTTTGTCCCCCAGGCTGTTATCTGGTAACCTGTTATTGGAACCTGTTATTAAAAATAACAGTAACAGGATAACCTGTTATTAAAAAATAACTGTTTAGCCCATCTCTACTTACAAGGTCTTGCTACACCCCTGGCAGGTTTCGGCTTACGAGTTTCTACACACAGCCACAGAGAAGAGATGGGTCAAAGGCGGGAAAAATGGCTTCGCCTGAAGGATCAAGTCCTAAAAAATGACCTATTCCACTGAAAATCAGAAAATCGCCAAAATCCGACTTACGAGTTCTTACACTTTTACTATCGAATATTTGAAGCGTGTAATCATAGACCCAGAAGGAGATGGACTGGGTATCCTGGGTGTGGCCTTATTTTGCCAATCGCATCTGAGTGGATTGATTGTATCGGGGGCCATTCAGACCAAAAAGCAATCTGTGAAGTATTATCTTCTGCTTACCATGTTTACATGTCTAAATCGGCAGCAGTGGGTTTTTTTCTGCTAATAGGTTTGTTCCAACTGTAATCCTAAAATTCGATCAATGTACGACTATGTTCGAACTGCCCAGTTCAGTTTCAAGGTCAAATTGTGCGGATTGAACACATTCGAATATTCTGTTCTAATTGCACATTTCAGATGGAACGCGGAAAAATATGCAGACTGCTAACACAAAAACTTTTTCAGAGTGTGCAAAACTCGGCCTCGATAGAGGCATGGAAAAGGGCGAAGATTGGCGTGAGTGCACAGCCACCACCCTCCGCTTTTTGCACCAAAAGTAGGGAGGTTGCAGAAGGTTTCCCTGTATTCAGTTCGCCCATCCTCCTTCGTATGGGCGAAAATATTCGAAGATATTCCAACAGCACAGTCAGTTGGAACAAAATTCAAGTTCTTATCATTTGGGTAGGTTGCTCGCAAAACCAGATGGAACAGACCGATACTTATTCGATCATTGTGCTCAGAGGGGTTCTACATGTTCTACATGCCGCTGTGCGACTGCACAGTCAGTTGGAACAAACCTAAGGCCCAACCTCTAAGGCTAAGGCCCCCCCTCCCCCTCCCCCCCCCCCTGTACCCCCTCAACATCACTCTCAATCACTGCGAGCCTTCTAGGTCCAAGATTGAAACCGAATTAGGTACTTTCAAAACTGTGAACTCAGCTACAGAGAGTGGGTCGCTACCTGGTCAGTTGGAATTCAAGAGCTGCTCGATGGTTTTATGAGAAAAGAAATTGGGTACCTACCTACGAGAACTCTACTTAAAACATACAACAAGAATGTTCTTGAAAAAGATAGACAGGTATCCATCTATAAGTTAGTAGTAGGTACCTTTACTTAGTAGTTTCCCATTAAAGAGCTAGTGACTTGAAAATATCCATACTTTATTTCCTTAATGGGGGGTATCATTACTTGCTAGGCTATTCAGAAGGTTGGTTCCAGACTTCTCACTATGATCCTAACACTACAAGGCTACCAATACATCAAACTTGCTCGACACTTCTCGTGATCGACAAATATTGGACTAGAGAGAACATTTTTGTAACGTAGTGCTTTCTAGTCAAATCACACTAGTTACCATTAGTATATTAGGTATAACCTCATATCCGCTCATATGAAGATTGTGTGATCTTGTAAATAGGTAGGCAGGTACCTAAATTTATTGAAGTTTGAATTTGTAGGTATTTTTTCGTTTCAGGTCATAATTGCTTTATTGTAGTACCTACTTATCAGTTTGGGACTGGAACCCATTTTTTATAGTAATTTATTTTGTTATAGTTACCTAATAAATTGCTTTTGTTACACCAGCGGGTCGCCTATTTTTAAGAAGAAACCTTTCTTCTTCCTCTATGAGATTCGTCCTAAGGTGTTCCCCCTCTTCAAATACTACATTGGTATTGTAGCTTTCTGACCCTATGTAGGTAGGTACACCTGACTCTGGTTGTATCTATTTATTAATGTTATATTATTATAGAACGAACTTACTGTGATTAATAAATTGAATGGAATATTGTTGTTGAACTGGATATGAGTAGGTAGTATCTACCTACGTATATTTATGTAGATATATGAACATGTGTAAGTCTTCCTGTATCTGCTCGTATTTCTCAGAAAGGTAGGTACCTAACTAATAAAGTGATCCTATGTTGTTGAGATGAATGCAGCTTAATTTGTTCTTCGAAATACCTACCTAGTTCCCGCGTTGATTGAAAAACTTCCTTCGGATTTGTTGGTAAGTTGGTATTAGCGAACTTAAATTTTAAAAAAGCTATAGCAATCGCTTCAAAATTTCATAAGCAAAGCATAGAATACTGATACTAAATGACAGGGTTGCTACGGGTCTGGAAAACCTTGAGAACCTGGAAAAGTCAGGGAAAAAGAGTGGTCAGGGAAAACCTGGAAAAGTCATGGAAAAATTGAAAATCTTCTGGAATTTTACGGAAAATACGGGCTAAAAGTATTTATTGGTTCTTGGTGAGACTAATGCTTCGAATAAGGTTTCTTAATTTCAATAAATGCGTTTTAACATTTTTCGTTCTTTTTATCCACACTACAGAATTGATCATCCGCATTTCTGTAATGTATAAGTTACCAGTCAGTTTCAGGCATTTATCAATACAAATTCAAATTGCTTCTTCACTACAGACGGATATCTGATCGTGGAATCTATTAAATTGGAATGAACGTGAATGACCCTGGAATCGTGTAAATTACCATAGTAAACATAGGAACATAATGGTATATTTGGAATCAAAGCAAAATCTCCTATAAAAATCACCCTCAAAATCGGTCAAGATAATTCTTTGAAAATTCGCTCATCAACTCATGCTGCATGAATGGAACTTTTTACGTTTCAGAGTGTTCTGAACAATTTTGTTCCTTGTCGGTCTATGGTAATCCCTCCGGAACTACTCCACCTATTTCGGTGACATTTTCAAGGGGTCGGGGGGGCTTTTGAAACGCAAAGGAAAAGGTCAGGGAAAAATCACTTTTGCGGTCTGGAAAACCTGGAAAAGTCAGGGAATTTTGGGATTCTGTTTCCTTAGCAACCCTGAATGATGAGAAGGAGCAGGAGGGGGTGAAGAGTAGGCAATGATGCATTTATGTTGAGTACAGGGCAGGAATAATACTAGTTTAGTAATGTTTGGTTTTCAGTGAGGTAGTTTTATGAGTGAGTGATTTCAAGTGTTCCTCCATCAGCAAGCAGAGAAGAAAGAACATACATGTTTGTTTCGCCTCCATTCAGGACAACCTCAGTAATAATCTAGTTAGTAATAAGTACCTACAACACACATGATATGACCAGGAAAGAGTAAGTAGATAATTAATCATTCAGCTAGCGAAGTAGACAAGGAGTTCAGTGATGTATGTACTTATGGGAATCTCAATCCCAACGCCGGCTCAAGCATGATACCCTGCAGGCATAGAGGTGAGGTTCAGAGTTCCACTATTATGGGGATGGAGTAGGTGGGAATCAGGTATTAAATCATATTCTCCTGAAATTTGCGTGAATGTCACTATAATTTTGCCTATACTCACATGAATACGAAGTACCCATTTCTTCTATATTTACGTGAACGTTGTGCGAATAACATAATAATAATCACTTGAAATTCGCGTGAATACAACTTTATTTCATGTTCACATGAATACGACCATATTTCCATGATGTAAAGATGGAATTTGCGTTAATACACTCATACCATATTCACACAAAAATCGTGTGAGTATGAAATATAGGTATTCACAGATGGATATACGAATATTTGAGGCGTTTAGTATCAAAACTGGATAACTCCACAAAACCAAATTTTACAGGAGAGGCAAAAGTTCTTTTAGGGCCACGTTAAAATCATTAACCAACACAACAGTTTGCCCCACTGTTTCTCATGGTTTTAGTCCAGTTTTGAAGCCAATATTTTGGGAGAATGAAGTTCTTTGGTCAAACTTGTGAAAAAACGAATTTTTGAAATTTTGGAGTTATCCGGTTTTGATACCAAACCCCTCATTTAGATATTCACAGGGGAAAATACGAATATATCCGTATTCGCAGGTGTGATGAAAGATGGAATTTTGGGTTATTACCCACATACTTACCCTTACCATATTCACACAAAAATCGTGTGAATATGAAATATTATATTCACAGGTGGACATACAAATATTTAGATGTTCACAGGGGAAAATACGAATATATTCGTATTTACAGGTGTGAATACAAATATATTCCTATTCACAGGTGAAAATACGAATAAATTTTGTATTCACACGTGTAAATGTGAATAAATATTCGTATTCACAGGAAGTAAGTTGTGTGAATATTATTTATAGGAAATTTGCTGTATGAATATAATATATTCACTCAGCAAATTTCCAAATATGAATATTATTCATATTTGTATTTACCAATGAATATGTCCATCTCCGTTACACGAGCAGGCATAGGATAAATACAGTTTGCAGTTGATGTCTTCGAATATACGGATTTTTTTTAAACGATTTCCTTCTCTGTATTATTGTTTAACCCTTCAAAATACCATTTTACATTGTTTCCAGCCTCGAATACATTGTCTGGATATTTTTTTCCCTTCAGGTAGGTTGAATTTTTATCCAGTGGTTCCCTACCCTGTATTCTTGTTTATTTTCTCGATCTTCTTCTATATTGCTACCTATGTTGCTAATTTTGAAATATTCCGTCATGAAATAACGAATGAACGTAGGAAGAGTGCGGCGCACAGTGGCCTGTGGGTGGCAAAACCCCCCTTTTTCAACTTGATTGTTGATACAACAATCTGCAAGTACATACTCGTACTATTCATACTGGTTTATATCTATTTAAATTTTTTCAAAGAAATTGTAGAAAGGTAGTACTTTCAGTTTGATTGTTCTTTTGCTGTTACTTTAGCGAGAGTTAATATGTCCCTACTCTCATTCTCATTCTTTCTTTCACCTGGATATCGTACAGAATATTTTATTGAGATTGGTTAATCGGGATTCAGCCAATCCTAGTCCTGATGATGATTGCTTTATGTACTCAGAACATTTGGCTTGATATATAAAATGGAAAACTTTTTGTACAAGAATTGATATCAAATTTGAATTGAGCACCCCAAAAAACAGGGGTATACGATGTTTTAGTCAATTAATCCACTTATTAGGGGTTTTTGCCGTTTTTATGCCATTATTTCAGACCACTGTGCGGCGCCGCCTTCAACAACATGCTAGGCAAACTGCCTCAACGGAAAGTGGTCGTAAAACCGCTGAGGTGAGGGCGCTTCCATTCTATTTCTACTTCCATGCTTCACACCCTCAACAGCTTTTCGTCCCCTATTTTTATTAAGAAGAAGTCTCTTATGGTTATTTTACCAAAGAAGGGTAAAAATAATGAAGTGTTTACTAGACAATCAAATTTCGAGACTAGTTTTTTTTTCAGGTTAGCAAGTTTAACTTGCCTAACCGCCAAGGCGGATAAAGCTCTCCGGAGAGCTTTATCCGCCTTGCTAACCGCTTTACCTAGTGGTGTCTTCGGGACCAACGAAAGAGTCGGGAACGCATCCATTACAAAACTTCTCTATGTGGAAAAATCAAGAAGAATAGGAAGGAAGTTTACTGAGTATCAGGTTAGGCGTTTTGGTGACAGTGCTGATTCTTCTGGCGAGTTCAGCGTTTTTCGTTTAATTTTGAGTTTTAACTAATTTAAAATATCATGGAAGAAATTGGAGTGGTGTTGCACGATAAAGTAAGTATTTTCAGTTGCAGTAAAGTAATACAAGTGAGCATTTTCCAACCCAGAATAAGTAGTAGGCCATACGAAAATGTGTATTGTAAGTACGTAACTGCCGTGGCGTCAGGGGAACCTAATTTTCTTTCTTTCAATTTTCTCAGGAAGAAAATAGTCAAGATGCTAGACTCACAACCATCCTCGGACCTAATCTATCAGAAGATAGCGATAATCAAGATTTGTTCACGAAGTATAAAGTAAGTAGTAAAGTAAACAGTAAGCAGTAAAGAAGTAAACAGTTTTATTTAGCTCGTTTCTCATTAGGAACCCATTTATGGAGTGTAGAAATACCTACTTATCTGGATTGTGTATGAAGGACGTGACGTGAGTATGAATGTACCTGGATAGGACTGACGAATATGACTAACTGAATATGACTGAATATGAATAATGGGCAAAAGTGGTACATAAGTACAAGTACATTCTGTAGTAGGTACATAAAAACCAACACAACATTCTACTGAGGCTTTTATGCTTTGTGACGTCATGCTATCGGTGGCCATTGGACACCACACCATCGGATATAATATTATTGTCCCCTTTTTATATACCTACAGGATGTATCGTTTGCGAGTGCAACACACTTCGGGTTTAGATTGTACGAAAATTTAAAACAAAAAGTTCTTCTTTGCAAGTTTTCAACAACGCCTTTAAGGAGAACAAAAATACAAGAAAACGGGTTTAAAAATGCAAGGAGTAAATTCTTGTTGAGAAATAGGTACCTGTATAATCTAAATACGATGTTGTTGCATTAGCCCGTTCGCCAACGATGCATCCTGTAGATGCAATATGCCTAACTACTGACCTATTGTTCCATCCATGCGATCCAGTCCTCAGTGGCGATTTTCCCCTTGTTTGGAACTGGGAGCTATCAAAAGTTTGAGCTAACAATATCAACATTATTACAATATTATTTTGTAGATATTAGAAGAATAGGAACCGTGCTTTTATCGACAATTTGGCTGTTGATTGAAAACTAGTGAGGAAAAATGAATTGTAAAAACATTTAGAAGTTCACGAAGTTTGAAATGGGAGGTACGTACCTTTCATAAATATACCTGCTGTATGATTTTCATCTCCTCGTTTATATTTCGAATCATGTTTCGAATTATATTGTTACTTACCTCCTTACTTTGTCAAGGCTGAAAGGGGGTGAAATCTGATGGTAGGTACACCATAATTTCCCCCTCCCCCTTGCTGCAATAAAGGTAGGTGAGGGTACGTCACAGTCAACCTGGTCCATCCATTGTGTAGTAATTGGCCAGATCAGGTGACAGCTCTTGAATGGACTCACTCATCCCAGAGAAGGCATTAATTAGGTAATAAAAATAACATAGGGGGAACTGGTCGCGATCGACCAGGCGCTATCTGTTGAGAGCTCGGGCGTACAGTCTAACTTTATGTTGTGTTACGTATTTATATATTGTATTTTTACGTTGGCAAGTTAATTTTCGTTAGAGTTTTCGGTTTATTACTGGACCTGACCGTTTCATTTTAATCATTGTGTTTTTTGTTTAGAAACTGCAACGGCAATTAGAGTTTTTGGCCGTTCAGGAAGAGTACATCAAAGATGAGCAGAGGAACTTGAAAAAAGAGTACCTTCACGCTCAAGAAGAGGTGAAGCGGATCCAGAGCGTCCCTCTCGTCATTGGCCAGTTCTTGGAAGCTGTTGATCAAAATACCGGCATCGTTGGTAGCACTACTGGTACGTACAACATTTTATCTACGTTTGATTGCTTTGTTGATTTATTTTCTACTTCTACCAATGCTTCCGAACAGTACTTGTCAAGGCCAAATCACACTGGCGGCTCTGAAGCGCTGGCGACTGCGGAGCTGCTGAAACATGAAGAGGAATGAACGAGGAGCCAATGAGAATAATTCCCGCGAGCCTTCTTCTTCTTCTACCTCTTTCTCTTCACAGCCAGTGGCACCGCTCAAGTGATGCAGGGGCTCCCGCTAAAAATAGGGCTGGTCCTACTTTTGCGACAATCTCTGCTCTGCGGCAGCCGCGGAAAAATATCCTGAACGAAACCTCTTTTCCATGTATCCATCCAATGTAGTAGGTAGGCTCTGGTATCAGTCTGTTCAGGAAGAAAGTAGTATACGTTCAAACAGATGCCTTAGGTTGTTTGAAGTTAATTCTACTTATGGTTCATGTGTACTTATGTTTGTACAGATTCAACATCGTTTATTGGCTGGGATTTTGTGGGATTTTAACTATTTTCTTTTTCTTTTTTAGGTTCGAATTACTATGTGAGGATTTTGTCGACAATTGATCGAGAGCTTCTGAAGCCCTCCGCCTCCGTCGCTCTCCACAAACACAGCAACGCTCTAGTGGATGTTCTCCCTCCTGAGGCTGATTCGTCCATCTCTATGCTTCAAGCCGGTACGACCACTCACATTTGACTGTTACACCTTTGAATATGGGTATTCTTGGGTTTTCTGGGTTAAAGAAAACATTAGGAATGAAAAATGACGAGATATACTTGAGCTATTTTTGTTATAAAACAAACAAACAAAAGAATGGGGAATGATCGTGTATGGGAAAATCAAATTTTTTCT
>JAEMON010000004.1:34124937-34138018 GCA_030264115.1 Lygus lineolaris
ACATAGCTTCCTACCTTCGGTAGTGAGGAAGCAAAATGCGTAAGTTCAAAACTGTTGATCGTGTTAAAAAAAACAAAAAAACTCGGCCCTTCGGGCCTCGCCAGGGGCAAGCCCTCTGGACCCCCGGATGGTTACTGCTTAGAGCCTCCGCCTAAAATTCAAGAAACATGGAACATGCTTTAGCCGTGTTTTATTTGAAGAACACATAACAACTAAAAGCCCGCGTTCATAACTAAATCTCGCCTAGGTTTCAAGATCCTTTGATTACATTCATAAAAACCAAGCCAACCAATAACATCAATAGAATCCACTAAATCGATGTTGGTTTTTACCGCGAATGTTGTTTACAGTTCTTTTAAATCAGAGGTATATCTCAGCTTCGTCCATATTTACAGCTGTTTTGGCAGTATATAATTTACGCATAAAGTGAGGGCTTTTCTACGAGTGGCGAACGATTTTCGTGGGATGAAAACTAACGGCGATACATTTCCCTAGAAACGGGTCGGTTGTAAGTAAAAATCATTACAAAATCCCGTGCTACTTTCGTTCTACTGTTTCGTCACGTTTTTTCCCAGTTAGGTGATGCCGAAAGCATGTTCCATGCTAAAACAGCGAAAAGACACATTCATGTCAAAAAGATATTTGTCGGTTTACAGAAATGTCAACATAATCGTGAACGAAATTTACGTTAGGGCATGAGTTGATTCAATCATGATGAAATTCATATGATCGCTCAAAGGACCCTACCCGCATAATCTCTGAAAATTTGAACAAAACCGTATGAAAACTAAGGAAGATATGGCTGTAACAAGGAAATGCGGACCGACAGACAGCCACGGAACCAAAATTGTTCAGGAAGCTCTGAATCGTAAAATTAGAGTGGGAATTCCAATTTTGGAGGACAAAAATTGTTTCGATTTTCAAAGTGAAAACAAAACTTCCGCTAACTTTAGTAGACTCGGAAGGAACATGTACATTATTGGACAAGTAAACAAATTTTTGTTGGTTCTTAGAGTTCGCTATAGCGAAAATCGTCATGCTGGTGGAGCGTGAAACCGTCTCACCGATGGGATTGTGTAACGACTGGCGTCATTGTCTCTATTAGCAAGGACAGTAAACCCACCGACCTCTTCCTCTGTAGAGCTCTTCTTTTCTTGTTGGCTTTTGTCCTTCATGATTGTAAATAATGATCATATCTATGTTGATTATGTCTACAAAATGGCATACCGCATAAGGCGCGGATATTGGCATGAGCACAGGAGTACGAGAGCAAGTGCACCACCTACCTACTGAAAAGAGGAGAGCGGGGAGCTTTTGTTATTTTTCTATTTTTTAGTTAGATTATTATTTTCCAAGAAATCCTTTTAATAATTGTTTGAAATCACGCGCAATCGATACATTTCAGCCTCATGATGGTCACGGATATGAATTAGATTTCGATGAGGAAGCTGACACCTGAAAGTAGGACAACCATGGAAGTCGGAAGAAGGAATCTTTTGTCTCTTCTTAGTAACTAAGTAGAACTGTTCTAATTTCATGCAAACAGACTCGGCTCTGGAGAGACTCCATCATTCCATGGGCACAGCCTGAGCTCAGCTCCCAAACTGTGTGTTGGAAAAGAACTCAACCAAAGGGAGACCACCTTATACCTTCATCCAGATTTAGTTGAATTTTATGGTGTCTCACCTCACTATTTGTGCTCAAATAGTGATGTTTGGTAGTTGCTGAAGCTTCATCTCTGCTATCCCTTTCCTCTTATCGTGGTTATTGTTACCAATCTGACTGGATACCGGCATTTCGTTTCGTTTATTTTCTTCTCTCGCGTGGTGTGCTTGTATTTTCTTCTGAAACCCTTTTGACATGGACTATGATAAAGTGATTTTATTTATATCCTACGAACTTCTCAAGGTTGAGATTTCTAGTGTTCTAGACAAAGCGAAACTCCACGATCGGGTGGATTCCTCGGTTCTAAAGACCCAATTACTTACCTTACAGGAAAATCCTGCTTAACCTACTACTTCAAGACAGAGTGGTTTTGCAGATGATGCCCCTCAAATAAACAAATTTCTGTTCTTCTTGCTAGGTTTGATGCATAAATGCTCTGGTCAGCAAGCTTTGACACTTTTTTTTGGTTTCCTGTCAGTCTGTCTCCAGTTTTCTGAGCAGTTCCTTATAGGTACTTACCAGGTCCAAGTCCGGAACTATTCTTCCCATTTTGATGAACTTTTCAGATATTGCGCGGATTAGCCAATGACAGCACCAATCTCCTGCGCATCCCTATAAGTACCTCTACACTACTATTGGATGGATGTATAGGCAGGTAATCGTTCTTTCTGTGTGTACATCCTTCTGGTTGAACTAACAGCCGCTACTGCTGCATACGAAGTTTGAGTAGATAGAAACTACATAAATCAGAGGCAGTAAATAAATATTATTGAAAAATTATGAGTTTTATCATTGGCAATAAAAAGAAACCGGAGTTAATAAAAAAATGTCTATTTACACGAAAATAATGAGTTACAAAGTTAAATCGATTTCGAAGGTTCGGCCATCATCAGTATCAATTAAGAACTGAAGGTCCATCAGAGAGAGAGCACAGCTTATATTTTCACTTTGCCTGCACGTGATTGGGCGTTCCTCTAAGCCTCTTCACTTTTCTCGACCAATGGGATTAAAGTTCCCTTTCTCCTGGGACTATATCGAGCTGTGCTCTTTCTGATGAACCTTCAGTTCTTGTTTGTTACTGATGATGGCCTAACCGTCGAAATCAATTTAACTTTGTTACTCATTATTTTTGTAGAAATAGACAACGTTTTTCATTACTCTGGTTTCTTTTTTTAAATGGGTTCCCATAACTCCATCGCAAGTGATTTAGTTCGTTTTTATCATTGGCACTTATCTGGTGAAAATTTCGAGTCGGCGGTTATTTTTTTAACTCTACACCCTAGGAGGTAGGTAATTGAGACGGGATATGTTCAACCAGACGCTTCCAGGGTCAGCAAAAAGCAGCCAAATGGAGCAAAACCTCGCATGCAGCTCTAAGCCACGAGACGGTGTCTAAAAGAAGGACCGAATGGTGCCTTTCAAATATTTTTTCTGTTGATTTGACAGTCCACTCTCAAACTTTTTCCATTCCGGGGTGGCTTCAGAATGCGTTCTGATTAATTGAGGATCATCTGTTCTTACAAAACGTATACGAGGATAGGAGCCGGATTTAAGCTCCAAGATTACAGGAAGTCTTACTAGATATATGGTACATGAGCAATAAGGTAGAAGATGAGGTGTTAAGCACTTGCCTAGGAAGACTATGAGCAGCATTGAACATCTGCCGTTCACTCGCTACTGGACTATCCTACTTCCATCATCAGCTCATTCCAATGTTAACCTGGCACCACCTTGCTGTCCCTAGCATTGACCCAATCAGTAAGGCTTCAGCGCTGCCTCTGCTATTTCAAACTCGATACTACCCGAAAGACATCAAAATCGGCCACATAAATGTATGATTGGACCAAAGGGGGTTGTACTTGAAAGACCCATACGATACCTTGTCCTATGTAATGAAGATGTAATCGCAGCATACAAAAAATTAAGTTCACCCATTTCGGTCCAACATTCTCCGTTCCATCCCTCAACCCCCCCCCCCCCCCCCCCCCCCCCCCCCCCCTTTTGAATAATTCTACGTGTAATTCGTAAAACATCAAAAATTGAATGAGAATTTCTTCTCGCTCTCTCCAAGACCATCATTCAAAACGAAAAATCAATATCTTTCAGACTATCGAAGTGTTGTAGGGTATATCTACGTCGTAAACCAAAATGGTTATCCAGAGTATTTCAACATGGATCAATATTATTAGGAATTTATTCCCATCTCCTAGCGAGGGACCCGGCGTGGCAGGAATGTTCCTTATTAGGTCGTAAATATCAGATCCCAGACGAAGATAATGGGGAAATGAACGTCTACAACTAAACATCCAAAGTAATCTTCACCCTCTCATAATTACAGTGAGTATATTATAATATATTATTATCAAGGAGTAAATTATACTATTACTCTCTATACATCATTTCGGATAGCAAACATATTCCGGAAATTATGAAATAATCAAAATACCGCTAGGGATTGTACCTAATAAGGAGGACAGAACGACTGGGTCAACACGCATTTACACTGAGGTCAAAAGGTCGCCTCGACGCTGTACCATTTCAACTGGTTACATCGAGTTGTTTCCGTTCTGCCCGATCGGCTTCATTTGCATTTAACTACACTTCCAACCTAACTTATCAATTTTTTAATAATAGCCATTGGAAAAATAAATGTATGATGTTTTAATTTTATATTTTTATACTAATGTTGAATTTAAATTGTTTTTAATTTCCTTTTTGTTATGTTATGTTAATTGATCTAAACCGTGGCGTATTATTAAAATTGATTGTTAAGTATCTTTTATTCATTCACAATAGTGCATAGGTACCTGCTAAAACGAGTAAAGATTCGCCATTACACATTTTGAAAGCTGAGGCTGGGGTTGACCTCATTCGACGAATAATTTAAATGTCTAATACCTACATCGTTGAAAAAATTGTTTAACGGATTTACAGAGACCTCGTTTTCCATACTGTCCTTCGAACTCTTGTCGGAAACATTAGGTTCGACTTCGTCTGAGTTAGTTAGCACTTACCTATTACTTTTTCGATATTTAATTAAATATTTCTCTCATATTTTCCTGCTATGGTGGGATTTTCTCTCTTTCTTCTTTAGATTTGATGTTCTGAAATGGTTTGATTCGTCAACACTTCCAGTTGTGTGCCTCTTTCAGATTGATCGGGAGGTTACGAACCTTTTCACCTGCGTCAAATACACAGTCTCGCAGTTGGTTCTACTACCTAGAGCTTTGAACTCGCTCTCTTTCTCGAGCATTTCGACATTAGCACACCTCTTAGCACAACACGATTCAAAATTTAAGCACTTCTGCCTGGGGCCATAATCTATAGCCCAGAGTATGCCAATGGACAATGCATGGACATATTTACGGTATAGCAGTGTAGTGGAGACTTGCATTAAATGCAAGTACATTAACTACTTACTTTCTTACACTAAGTACCATCCTAATGAGAATTGAAAACCTAGAGTAGAAGAGTTCCCTAGTCTCTTCATACATACCCATTGAATTTAACACGTTAAAACACGTTAAAACGTTAAAAAACGTGTTTAATTCTCTTTTTTAGATTTTTTCAAAACGAAAAATACCATAGGTCGGTAGATACTAGAGCAGTTTAAGGGTGCGCGGACGCCCGGCTCGAGAACGGCCTCAACGATGCCCCGACGCAGCTCAAAATCCTTTTTATTATTGTTCACGTTTGTGATTTCGAAAATTCATCGATTTGCTTATGTTATACAATAATGGTTACATACTTTACGACGTGAATCATAATTTTAAGTCTAGTCCATCCAGAGAAAACTGTAAGAAACTGATGAAAACCTGGGTTTTCATAGGTTTCTTCCAGTTTTCTCTGGATGGGATAAACTTAAAATTATGATTAAATTAAAATTATGATCGTACAACATACGTAAATAGTTTAATTTTTGAAATCACAAACGCGAACAATAATAAAAAGGATTTTGAGCTGCGTCGGGGCATCGTTGAGGCCGTTCTCGAGCCGGGCGTCCGCGCACCCTTAAAAGGTAGGCGAATTTTTTGTTGTTTTTTAATTCTTCTTTTAATCAGTACAAAATTAGAATACCTCACCAAATAATTTCGAGCATAAAAATCGAATTTGGACACTTTTTGATGTTTTTTGAAAATAATTTCCAGCAAGGAGCCGTAATAGGTTGTTGATCGAGGATAACAAGTTGGAATGATAATATTATTTTTAGGTGTCAATCGATTATCTATGATAAAGGCAAGTAAGTTCAGTGTTATTTGATCAGTATCATCACGGTAGGACATCTTCGAAAGATCGTAGGTGGATTGCGAAATACAAGCACCTAGTGACAGTGCATTCGTCGAACGTCCTTGGAAATCGATCTCAACTCGCTTTGAGGCCGAAACCTACGCGATGACGCACGGCCGCTTTCCGTCGTCGGCCGTTGCGTCAAAGGCAGTTGAAGAAAGCTCAAACGCGCAATTCTCTCTTGATAATCCTTGAATATAACGGAGAAAAAAATATTTATAGCGTACACCATATCCATATTAGCCGAAGTAGCAGTTGGGTTTCACCCAAAGAAAAAAATCATGATCGTACTCGTACCATCAAAAGTCCTTCCAAGATTAGAATGTCATCCTCTACCATCAATATTTTTACCAACATACCAATCCTTACCGTAAAGGTTCGTTCACACCACATCCAATGAGATCCGAATAGATTTTCTTCAAAAAACTCATAAATAATAACCTATTGTAGGGGAATTTTGACCCCAAACATTTTTTCCCCTGAAAATGTACCTCTGAAAGTGTAATGCTCGACGTAAAATTAGCTCGTTAGGGGTGGGGGTCTGCTATGTAACTTTGTACCAAAACTATATTTTGGTCGTTTAATGGTGTCACATTAATAGGTCCTTAAACGAAAAACCAGGAAAATCGAAAATATTGACGCATATCGATCAACCCCAGTGGCTTATTAACAACGCGTCGGTATGTTGATGTTTTTTATTTAGGAGTAAAAAAAATCTATTTTCATTTCCCATAACATAACTTATAACAATAATTTGAGGAACACTTTTCCATAATTTCTAAGATTTTTCTCAAGTTCAAAAATATAAATATAAAATAAAGATACATGAATGATGTTCATAAAAACCACCAATATATTATCAGAGATGAACGGATAGCCGTACTATTTATGGGAACTACCTACCAAATATTGAAAATAATTTTTTGATCATATCTTGATTGATAATTTATTTATTATTCTATTGTGGGATACCGCTGGATTAAGAATTCTCAAAATGAGGATGCTGATGTGGCTAAAAAGGTTGAGATCCGTTAGTCTGAGATTATTGAACTATGTAGATTTCGATAATATGTTTTAAAAAACTATGCATAAAAAAGCTCTCATTAAGATAAGACTACACACAATGTATGTAGATTTCATTTTTTCGAAATTACTAGGAATGAGTTGTTTTGGTTCAGAATGGTATCGCTTTTATATTCTAGGACACATGCCACCATGCGGCTATTAAAGTGTTGACGAAAGCTTGGTCGTACATAACAACCAGCGGCAGAAATACCTTATTAAATCAGAACAACAGTCCATTATCGTGTAGGGCCTGACTGAGATCTCATTGTCACTCATAGTGCCTCCTGTCTTGTAAATCAAGCGGTTGTTATCTCATTGTGTGCACTGACTAAGTATACCTAATAACCTTAATTGCAAACCTACCTATGATCAGATGAAATTTCCTTTACCACCTTCCCTTACTTTGACAAGCATTTAAATATACGAGGGAAATAATATTGTTCTCCCATTCTTAAATTAAATTAGGGTCTTGAAAAGAGAATACTATAGAATTATTAATATGTTGATGATTATAATTATTGGTATAGCTGTGACGGGTTAGTGAAATTAGATACTCATTTGAGGCCTTGGCGGGATGTTGTTTCACGACACAAAGAGAATTTGGGGAGGCAGAATAATATACAAGCGCTGTATATCAGAAAGTCCTGAGAAGTTCGTTGACCATTTTAGGAAGAGATTGAAACTGTTTCCGACTCCTGAAATAGACGGTGTTGACCTAGGGCCAAACTTGGACTATAAAAAAAGACCAGACGGAAACAACGTTCGGCGGAAAAAAATAATGACGTAGACCACTCTGGCTCATTCACGTCTAGCAGCGATATAAAGCGTCAACGAGCTAACCTGATTGAAAACAGCTGCCTTCTCTTTGCATCATACGTCAGACCAACGAGCAGAAAGGGTTTGTTGAATTCGACTTGGGTACCTTGGGCAAATTTTTTTTTGACTAGCAAACCTCACAGCCCTCCGGTCGGTTACACGTTACACAGTTACTGTTTATTTCCAACAACATTTAGGTAACCACCAACATTTTGCTTGAAAATCAACGGATGCTATACGATGTAATAATACGACATTTAAACGATCTATCGCGATATTAATGAAATCTGAACGGCCCAACTCATAGAAATCGTTTTAGTACTGTTGGGAACTGCCAAAAAATGGTCTTCGTGCTGCGTTCCATTTCGTCCCAATCCGACTTGAAAAGTAGTTTTGGTAAATAAGGTGGTGATACCGTCGAGATAAGAGTAGGACCTACTCATGTCAGCAACGGTGGAAGCACATTCTGCAGCTATCGCACTCAGTGGTACAGTTGCCTGTCCGCTCATTAGCGGCTTTGGAAGTTTCCTTTGAAGTTGTAAACCCTTCCCTCTCTACAAGCATCTCGTAGTATTAGACTCAGGTAGATTGTATTATGTCCGCAACCAATAACCCCACTCGAGTTTATTAGTTTCAACAACAAACTTCCGAAAACCACGACGTTTAGGTGGTTATCAGTTCGGGTTGTGTTTTCGCCAAGTTTATATCTGACTCACCTATGTGGTATAAAGTGGTATCTAATTTATACAAGGTGCCACGGTCAATTACAATCAAGAGATACTCACTCCCTTTGAAACATACGAGAGGTGAACCAGCTATACAGCGCGGATACAGATTGTAAAACGTTACCCTCACCACTGTTTGAGCCTCCTATCACTTTGTCCTCAATTGTCAGTAGTTAGTCACCCACTCCTTCCAACTCCCACTCCTCCTTTTCACTTCTCTCAGCCAATAGGATTCAAGTTCCCTTCCAAATCTATCATTGTACGACCCTTTCACTTTGTCTGCACGTGATTGAGTACATATTCCTCTCAGCCTCCTCTCAGCCCCTTCACTTTTTCTCGACCAATGGGATTAAATTGCCCTTAATCCTGTGACTATATAAGCTGTGTTCTCTTTTGTGTACCTTCATTTCTTGTTTGTTACTGATGATGACCTAACCGTCGAAATCGATTTATACTTTTTTAACTCATTATTTCCGTGGAAATACCAGTAGATAACGTTTTCATTGTTTATTTTTATTGAAATAGGTTTATTTTGATTGAATTTGTCTTGAAAGGGCTATAACTACAAGTCAACTCACTGACACAAGTCAACTCGTACCTAATTAGGGCAAAAACTCGTTCAAAAATATTTGTTAGCAGATTTTGATGTATTTATCAAAACCTTCCGTTGCCAACGATCGAAAGGAATGACGCAAATGAGGTGGTAAAATCGGGTTCGGGAATCGGGAGTAACCCGGATGATGAATAACCTCGTTTGGTGGGTGACGGCCCACAGCGGTATTTTCCCCGGTTATATTTACGAAGCCTTTTCATCCTGTTAAAACGTGAAGGAGAATTGAGAGAGGAAAAAAAATCCCCAAAGTTGACAGATTTCGATCAATCAAGCGAGGTCGGATAATAAAACCGCGGGATAATTGGCGTGTTTAAAAGAGATAGGTACAAAAGTTTATAAACTCCCTATTATATATGATGTTGGCGCGGTGTGTTGGTTTGCATTATTTGGGAATGACTCCTGATCCTACACGGTGTAAACTTCAGCGACCTTGTCACTGTTGTTGACTTGCCTGTTGTCTCGTGTCATCGTGTGTGTGTGATTGATCACTGACACCGTTTCAATTAGTATTTTTTCCTGAGAGCAAATTTAAAACATCTTCAACGCATTCGCAGCATTCCGTAAACAATATCCGTTGAGCACCCTCTGCAAAGTCGGTAGTCTTAGCTGTATGAAAACCTAAAAGGAAATGTCTAAATTTTTTCAGTGTACTGATTATGGCGTAAGCCTCCTTTTCTACTGCAGTAGGTACCTCTGTTTTCGTTCGGAATAGTCAAAATACAGTAGAACTTTGATTTTTCGAACTAGGTAAATGATTCCAGGAGTGGTTTGGATAAGCAAAAAGTTAGATTGATCGAGATTGAATAAAGTAACAGAACAATTTGGGGAGAATATAAAAAAATCAATAAATAAATAATCCATTATTGATATTTATTTTTCCAGAGAGTGGATTGGAAAAATGTTCAACTCAGATCACATCGTCCACATTGAGTTGATTTTTTTGCTTTTCGCGTGAGGCGCCTATAATGATCCATTCGCGATGAATTCATAGGAGTCCCCCAACGACCCTCCAAATTAGAGCGACATCACTCCATCAGGAACTAAGGGATCGATGTTTAAGACAATTCACGTTTGCACATGAGCACATTGCTCGTGCAATGCTTGATGCTACCATTGCATCGGTCCTATGGCGATGAAACTCTTAGGATACCTTCTAGGGGCTATCACACAACCCCTGAAAATTTCATCAAAATCGGACCATAATGTTGCATTTTTTCACCCTGAACAAGGCAAAAACATTACAGGCATTTACACGCATTTTTTTTCATTTCATTTCATTAGTCATATTTTTTTCTCGGTTCTGCTGTCTGTTATACCTTTGTAATTGGGCTTGCCCGTCATTCTCAAATAAACAAATAAAACAAAACCCTCAGACAGAAGACACGGAACTAAAACTGTTCTAAGATCTTTTAAACGTTGAAAGCAAGTAAAAATTTCATTTTGGAAGGACAAAATTCTTCTCGACGTCTTGCTTTGAATATAATGCTTCCCTTTTATAAAGTTCCAAGGTAAATTAAAATGTTTTGCTAGCGAATCCCGTCTAATAACAACAACAACGATTATTTCGTGTTGTCTGGCATGTTTGCAGTATATAACACTCCCTCGTGGAAACCCTCTTGAATCATGCAGGCAGAGGAGTCATGTATAAGAGTGATCATCCTGAATGCCCTTCCTAGGGCCAGGGCATACCTCACATTTGATACATATTTCACACTGTCCCGACTTCCACCTCCTGAGTCCTGACATTTCCCTTTATACTAGTTAGGTGAGAGAGCCTCACTCACAGAAATGAGAAAACTTGTTCTCTCCTTTTTCATAATTTACTCGAGACGTTGGGATGGTAATTTTTCTCCCAAGACGACCCTTTTTCGCGAAAGTTTCAAATCGTAAGAAGAGATTATGCGAGAACATCTTCCTTACTTTTTATTTTATTTGCGTTCCTATACCTACTTTTCTTTCTTGAAGAATCTGAAGAAACCGAGAATCATTGTGTAACGTAATATCACAAAGCCTTGTCTACAACATTGACTCCAGCAGAAAGAAGCTGAGATTAAAACGCGTAATATGATTCAAGACAGCTATGTTTCTTAAAATCGACCAGTTGAACTTTTTGAAATTCCTTCGTTTATGTCTCGGCTTTCTCTTTCCTTTCCCTCCATTTTCTTAATCTATGTTGACTAGGTATACTACTCATAATACTGAATTCCCCTTCCACGATTTTCTCTCAGCTATTTAGATACGTAGGAATATTTAGTTTTGGTTGAAACGTTGATTACTTCTACCTACATGTTTAATCGCTTGAGGTCGAATAATATTAATATAGAAACGTGAAAGATTTACCATTACTGGTGCTTATTTGACGGTTCCAAGTATAGAAATGTTCGTCCTTCAAAATCAAAATTTCCACTTGCACATCAGTTTGATAACGAACCTTTGGAATTGAACAGCAGAACATACAACAATTTCTCTTATGCTCCATAAATGACTCGGGAACTGATAATGAGATAAGTATATACCTATTATCTTAATTGTACAATTATTGTCAAGTGTGTGTGTCTGTCTGTTTGTAAGCATGTTTGTGACGCAATTCTGCTCGAATCTCGAATGGCAACTCCGATGCAATAGAGAACCATAAATAATAATGCTAATCAGGTGTTCGCATTTTTGGAGTTGAAAATTGATAAGAAACGCTCAAGCTATTTGATTGAACCGATCATGAAGGTGTCGTCTGCCACTAGGTAGGTATAAGTTAAGTACTTTTTCTTATAATATTATAATAAGAGACATGTGTGTGTCTGTTTGGGTGTAGGTGTGTCTCAATCACGTTCGAACGGTAACACCGATTTTGATGGGATTTTGCAAATTATAGCAATGTTCTTGGCCAGGTTTAGGCTATAATAGTAGAAAACTCTTCGCTTTCGAGTCTATCGAAGGTAGCGGAAGCTTTGTTTTCACTTTCGGGATCGAAAAAATGTGTGTCCTCCAAAATTATAATTTTCACTCGCATGTTTCGTTTCAGAACTCCTTGAACAAATTTGGTTCCCTGTCTGTCATTCGGTCTGTCTGTACGCATGTCCTTGTTACAGCCATAACTTCCAGTTTTCATCCGATTGTGTGCAAATTTTCAGGGATTATATGCAGGTAGCGCTCCTTGTGGTCCCATGTGAATTTCATCATGAATTGAATCTACGCATGCGCTAACGTAAAACTCTTTAACGATTGTGTTGGCATTTTATCTGAACTGACAAACATCAACGATAAATAGGCATAACTTAACAGTTTTCATTCGAATACGCTCAAATTTTTAAGGAATATGTTGACGTGGATTCACTAAATTTCGTTATTACAGCCCTAATAACCACAGTTTACATCCGATTTCGTTCAAATTTCCAAGGCGAGAGACCAACGCCAGCTTACCAACACAATAGCCATAATGTTGGTGATTTTTCTATGTTTTGCGTTTTATCAACTTTTTTCGTGTGATTCACGACTGAAAAAGGATCAGCTGCGATCAAATAGAACTTTTTGTTGTGTTCACCGAACTGAGTTTCTTGTTTACTTTGGGAAGCTTCCTCTTTTACTGAATTTCTTTTAGAAGGAACTACAACTCTCGGACAGTAATAATTTATTATAATTATAGGTAGGCAGTCATTGTAATGATTGTACTAATGAAATAATGATTGTGAACCTGATGGTGTAATTACGGTAGGTACTACAAAATCTTTGACCTCAATAACCAGGAAGTGTATTGGGCTAATAGTTTATAATGACGAATGTATCAACCAATGGGATCTTCGCAGATGGGTGATCTATACGGAAAAATAAAAAAGTCCCATTCATGCAGCACGAGTTGATGAACGAATTTTTTAAGAATGATTTTAACCGATTTGGTGGGTGATTCCTATAGGAA